>JAFVLL020026643.1:0-12632 GCA_021397915.2 Tor tambroides
GTTAACTGCATGCATTTTGTGTCAAAGCAACAAGAAATGCGTTAATTGTATAGCCTATACAAACGGATGTTGTGCTAACTGCGTTAAGAGTTTAGAAAAATTGTTAAAAGTCTTGAAAAAAATTGTCATAGCGATTGTAAAAAACTGTAACCTCTACAGTGCTTTTAGGAGTATGTTTATCTTTATTATATGTTTATTAATAAATAATGTGTATTTAATCTCAAATGTTTGTCAAATACTATAATATATGATATCTAACTGCTTAAACTAAGTAAAAGAATTGTTAAAAAAAACAGAAACCAGAAGATATAACCAAGGCCCTCACATAAATATGAAAATGTGTTTCTGTGAACATTCTTTCTCACCAGCAGCAAGATAAATCTGGCTTAGAGTGGACTATGCACTGTAAACCTGTCAACAGAGACTTTTTTTGAAAACAAAGTTCTCCTAAAATCAATATGGTTTTATACAGTTTGAGCTGCTACCTCTAAGTCACAGAGTTTTTCTACAGAGAGAACATTTTTGGCATGAGTCTTACCACACAACATTGTGGTGCAGTCCAGCAGAGAGTGTATCCATGCAGTTGCAGAATAATCTCTGGAAAAGTATGACTGGAATTCCACAAAAAAGATGGAAACACACCTGCAACCAGCATGAGAAAGTGTAGATTTGAGAAAGCAATATGATAAAGGTCTTCTGGTGCTTAGTGCAACATTCATTCTATTCCTTTTAAGCACAACATCTAAAACTGGGGATTCTTCCTGAGGTACCTGTAGTTATTCTGCTTATTTAATGATTTAATATTAGAAGACATTTGTAATTCAGTCTTGGCTAGTAGCTCAGAATTTAAAAACATAAGAGAACCTCAGAATCTTGGTTGCGTTTAAAGGCCATTTCTGCAGCCTTTAGTTTAATTTAGTCTCAAATTGAACTGACAAAATCAGAAGTGACATGAGGCTATCACCTTAATTCCTGGTAAGGTAAGAAGTGAAAGTAAAAAAATTAAAAAAAAGATCCTGGGAGAGTCATGAACTAACCTAGTGACTGCACGTGTGCAAACAGTGGTGAGGAAACATCCGGCTACGATCATCCAGCCCCATCCGCCATCCAGAGTGGCCGCTGAATGTGAGGTTTTTTCACTCATCTCTAGACTTCTGCTGGACAAGATGCTTCCTCTTTTCATCCTCTCCCTCACTCTCTCGCTCCTTTCAGTCTCTTGTTTCCTCTTCTGTCCAGTTTCAGCTGGTTTTGCTCTTGCCGGCTCTATTTGGGACAAATTTACTTGGTGTTTTTCTCTTGCTTTCACCTATAAGGAGCTTCTAAATGCCATCAAGCAAAATCTTCAGCAGAAACAGAACACTTTTTTAAACTTTAGCCTTCTTCTCAAAATGTATGTGCAATCTAAATCAGTCTATATGAAAAAAAAAAAATCTATTTTTATTGTAAACTTGACCCAAATACACTGTGGTGCTTTGAATTAAATACTAAAATGTATCACTTATGTCTCTGAGATAAAATGGATAGTTCAGCCAGAAAATTAACATTCTTGTCATCATGAATGTGTGAACACTATGGTTAGTGAGTAAGAGCAAAATAAAGAAATTAGAGCAAAATGGTTCCAGGCTGAGTCTGTTCCCAAGTCTGCCACATATGCACTCCATGATACAGAGAGTGACCAAGTTACAACACACACACTAGTCTGGTCCAAAGGGAGGCAAGGAACACAGTGTGTCTTCATCAATTCCAAGAGAGAGGGCCAAAAACTACTTCATGGGGCAAAATCAGCAAACGTGGAACAAAGCTTCATTCAGCCAAACAACTTGTGGGCTTGATTGGTATAGACTCACCTCAATCTATGTCCGGTAAACCCAACCACAGTCAGAATTAATGCGATGTCTTTCAGTCTTCAAATTAAAGACTCATCAGGCCACCTCACTGAAGGTACATATTATTCAACATAGTATTCAAATGTTTGAGTCGGTAAAATGTTTTTAATGTAATTCGTTAAGTAATTAATGCCTTTGCCTTTATTCAGCATTAAATTGATCAAAAGAGACAGTAAAGACATTACAATGTTACAAAAAGCTTACATTTCAAATAAATGCAGTTCTTTTGAACTTTCTATTTATCAAATCCTGAAAAAATGTATCATGGTTTCCACTTAAATGGTAAGCAGCACAACTGCTTTCAACAGTGATAATATGAAGAAATGCTGATATATATCAATAACCAAAGGAATGTAATATGCATATCCTGTAAGTGATAAACACTTCATAAACACAGAGCCAAAAACAGACATGGAGTACTGCATACATGTAACCAGCTGAATAGTTGAATAATCATTGAATAGTTGTAACCAGGAGAGGTCAGAAGAGTGAATGTAAAAATCATCATTCTGGATCAATATAGGGACAAACATGAAATGTTCTGTCTTTAAAAACATTAGCTTGATAAACAATTATGAATTAGCAGATGAGAAGATCATAACAGTTGTGTACAATCCCTTGGGGAGTTTTCTGAACAACATACAAACAACAAAATACATGACCGAACGTTTGAAGAGGTCAAAGAGAAAGGAACTTACTTAATAAACACATTTCCCAGTGTACAGAATCTAGAGCAGACGAAGAACAAAAACAACCGCTGCTCTCCTCCAAAGTGCGGTACACATTGGCGCACATGGCTCTGCATCACTGCGCGGCGTGCGCGCTTGGACAGATCAGCAGGGCGGAAAACAACCAGCCAACGGGTGGAAGTAAAGGGGACCTCTTACTTGCTTTCAAGTCAGCGCTCTAAACTACCGTTAACTGCAGTCCTGAGTCGGATATTTGCCATGTTTTCCCTCTCACCCCACCCTGTGTGCATATTATACAATGACTTTCAGGGGGGTCGACTATTTTAATAGAATTTCAATAGGACGTTTTCAGGACACAATCTGTCTCGAGCAGCCCAAGCTCTCTACAGTTAGCTGTCAACTTAAAAATAACTTTATATCTACTCTAAAGTTTCATAAGACATATTTAAAATGTAAACCTATAATAAGGTTCTAAGTAATAATAGTTTTAGTTTTGTCCGATGATGATCCTAAAAAGTACTACTGTTTTCTGCAATTAATATTCGCGAACGATTGTTTATCGTCGGTGAAAATACAAGCCCAAAATGTCTTGTAAACCAACTTTTGTGATTGCTGAAATGTTTGAAATTTCAAACCTCAAGTGAAACATATATTGTTATGTAAAACGAATATGTACTTTTAAGACCCCGCCCCCACCGTTTGTTTCGAGGTCCTAGGGTTCAAGCTAAAGCTTTATTAAGGGGGCCAGTCAGGAGATAACAGGAGAACAGAGATTTTGCCCATGCATATTACCCTAGGGGGCAAGGTGAGCCACTCATTTTCTTTTGAAAAGCATTTATCTAGTACGTTTTTGGGAGGTAATGAATGGTTTAATTGTCCCTGACATTTTTGTCCTCGTTCCCTTTCTCGTGTTCAGTTTAATTTACAAAGTATCTCTACATTTGCATTAACAATGTATTAAGACAAAATAGTACAAAATAAAAAGATGTTTTAAGATCTGCACAAACCTGTGTACTTCTTGTCCTCGTTATTAAGTGTACACATTTTAAAATGGGTGACAATAATTGAAAAAAAAAAATCATTTTTGTTTTAAACTTTATTATTCTTTAAAATGTCTATGCATAATAGCATCCAATTAAACCCAGTGAATCACACAGACATAAAATCTCTCATATTTTCTTAACAAAGCCACAAATATTTACATGTTTGTACAATCGCATATAACAGCACAAAGTATTCATTAAAGTAGCATCAAACAAGCAACTCAAAGGATAATTTGTTTAAAAATGTCAGTATAGGAATCAAAAGAAAACACTCAAACACAGAAAAAGAACAATAATGTTTCAAAAGCCCCTTTTCACTCTTTATAACAGTGTTACCGACAAAAGTGGCAGACAGGACACAAGCAGCTCTTTTCTAACTCTCTCAACCAAGCTGCTTTTATCAAACAACATTCAGCGCAACTTACTTTACTGCATAGCAAGAGGAGTGAAAGGTCACCTTTCAAAGGAAGAGAATCATATACATTAAAATTATCTCGAAGGATATGTATTAGTACAACAGTCTATGATACAGACTAATACAGCTTTTAAACTTTAAGGTCTGTGTGTTGTTTCTTTACTACACAAAATTGCTGTAACTGGCAGTCAGTTTTGCTGCTTACTGATGTGACAACAAAAGTTACTTCAAACCTTACCAATGTTTGCAAAGCTGTATTTTGTGGACTAAAGCCTAATGCACAATGAATGACAGCTTTAAGTATAGCATAGAATTGTGCAGTGCAATTACACAGGCTTGAACACTTGAAACATGCTCTTACTTGCATTTTACTAAGATAGTGTGGCAAGAACAATTTGTCAATACCATAAATGTTATACCATTAATCACCCCTACAGCATATAGCTTTCATATTGATACACGAGGGGTTTAAAACCAGATTATTTTCACTAAAAAAAAACCCAGTAATGACAACAATAATAAAATCAAAATCAAATCACACAATGACTGTCAAATGTTGTACCCAAATATGCTGTTAAATAACAATGTAAAATATACAAGGCCAACCAAAGCCATAATTAAATATTATAAAGGTATACAACATTTTTAACCAGACATGTTTTTAAATTGTTTGATTTTATGAAAAAAAAAAAAATAAATAAATAAAATGAAAACAAAAACTTTTTTTTTTTTTCTGGAAAAAGAAAAATATTGCGTTTGACATGCGAGGTCCCCAAAATCTAATTCAGCTGGAAATTACCCTGGAAATCTGAGTTAAAATAACAAACAAAAAAAACAACAACCTAAAAACAGAGGTTAAAAGAACAGAACAATCATATAAAATGCAAGGAGAATTGAACAAATTTAACTTGTAAGGGAGTGGTGTTTTTATTTTTAATAACATATGATATTGAACTTCATCTTAGAAATACTCTAATGCTAGGCAACTCTGTAATGTGGTACATGGCCTGGCAAAGCAGGAATGCTTGCATTGGCAGGCTGTCTGATTTGACTCCTCCCAGTCTCACTTTGGCACTACAATGGCTGAGTCTTAGAACTGTCTAAACATGTTTGATATTTGAATATTGAGGAATAGGGGGTTGTGGGTAACTGCTGTCATACTGACTTGTCATCACACGGCTACTTTGAGTGCTCTTAGTATCATTCTATATAAGAGGAAGGCAACCAAAGAGGAGGTATATGCATATAACTGTGTGCATTCAGAAAAAGATGATTGAAGTACCTTTGGTTTATATAGGAAAAAGAATGGGAAAAGGCAGGATGAAAAAGAGGCAAAGCTGGACAAAGAGGACCAAAAATGTAGGATGTTATGGGAGCTATCCATCTGAATTGCCTGTCAAATTGGCCACTTGGTCCCACAGAATTCCCTCTCCCTGAGCTTTCTGTGTACCCTTTCATAAGAAAAGGCTTCATGAGAATCACTGTAAATATATCTTTTTTAAAAAGTTCAACTATTCTGATATAATTCCAACAGTGAACTGATTCCCGTTTAAAATTACTTTCATGCATAAACGCATGGAAAACTGTTAACTGTAGTGAAGAAGAAGAGTGAAAGGAGAGGCAACCGGAAAAATGTTGCTCTATGCTATATAGAGACCAGTGCCTTTTCTTTACTATGAGGATCCCTGTCAGTCGGCACACATTTAACACAGCACCTGAGGCTTAAAAATGAACTTGAATAGTGTGTCAAACATCATTTGGGGTCTGAACAGCAGTTTAATAAAAAAGGTCCATTATTTAACCAGGCCTATAAACAGAAAACAGTTAACGTTGAATACACCCTCACCTGGTGGCAGGTCAAGAGTAGCAAAACTTTAACAGAGCAGGTTTTGGCCATTAATAAACTCTCCCCATTCACTACACAATGATATTTACAAACAGTATAAAATGAAAACAACAACAACAACAACCAGAAAACAAATTAACAATAAGGTTCTGTTAGTCAGCAGTCTGTTACTCATAAAAAATATTGTTTAGAATCTTATTTTAAGGGTTATTTACAGGTTAATTACTATAATGGCTTCTTTTAAATTTCCCAGTATTCCAGTTTTCCTGTTGGAGCTTCTGTGTGGAAGTCTTAAAGCAGCTTCTGGATCATCAGAGATGATGATTTCTTTCCTTTATGCATCATCAGATGACTTCAGCAGTTCTAGAAAAGCACCAACGGCTCCAAAGTATCCCTGAAATGCACATACACATAAGTGTGCATACACGTTTTCATACACATTTTCATTAAAATATTGTATTTTTGTTTTGGTGAAGAAATTAATACTTTAAAAAGTGACAGTAAAGACTTTTACACCATTCCAAAATATTTCTATTTCAAATGAATTTGGTTATTTTGAACTTTGTATTTCAAAGAATCCTGAAGCTTCTACAAAAATATTAAGCAGCACAACTGTTTTCAACACTGATAATAATAAGAAATAATTCTTGAGACCCAAATCAGCATATTAGAATGACAATGAAGACTGGAATGATGGCTGCTGAAAAAAATCAGCTTTGCCAAAAGAATTCATTACATTTTAAAATACATTAAAATAAAAAAAACAGTTATTTAAACTCTAATAGTTTTTCCCAATATTACAGTTTTCACTATTTTTGTATTTTACAGACCCCAATCTTTTGAAAGATAGTGCATTTCAAAAATTTGAAAAAATAAAAAATAATTGGGAGCTTTGATTGTGTTCTGTACACCCTGAAAACCCTGTACAATGCTGCTTGAGAAAATAAATGCAACAGATTCAAAATAATTAAAACACAGGGAGAATTACCTCATGTTCCAGGAAAAGGGCCCTCAGCTGGCCCTTGGACCAGAAGTCCATAGCATAGGCAAGAAGCTTTGTCGACACCGTGTTTATACGCAGAAAGTTCCCCACAAAAACAACCCGTTCGATTTTCTACAGAACAAAACAGAAACATCACTCAGCATGACCAGGCCCAGGTAGAATGTGTGGATGTTTTTCATATTTTCTACACTCATTTTAGAAGAAAATCTACAGAATTCTGTGATACAGACTTAAACACTATTTAATTTGTTAAACTCAGTGCTGAGTACTACATTCTTTCTGCCTATATTCTATGTGGGTCTGTTTATAGCTCTAAATTACCAGCAGGTTGTTTCCTGCAGAACCAGCAGGGGGAGTCCTGGCACAAGCAATTCCTTTTATGAACTTTTTATAAGAGGTGCTCGAATTGGTGTTTTTGGTAAATTTGAAAGCATTTGCCATCATCATCTTGTCAAAAATAGTAGCTAATGTGATAAAATCACGTATTCTCTGTGTATTGCTGGGAGTTTCTGCTCTGATGATGTTCTGTACACCCTGAAAGCCCTGTACAATGCTGCTTGATCACCAGGCTACAAGGCAACACTGTAGAGAAGCTCAGAGAGGCCAGACAGATGCTCACAGCTGCTGCTGACTGCACACAGATGCACCCACAAAAACACAACACACCTCATTAACTGCACACATGCGTGCGATGGAGCCAATGTTGTTGGTAATTGTCACGAGCGTGGCTCGGGCCAAGTCCTCTTTAGAAATACTCTCCCTCTTCTCTTTGCTCATCATGTGACCAAAGCTATAATAAAAACACAAGCACATATTTATGTACCTATCAGACACACACAGAAAGAGACCAGTTCTACTTGTTGCATAATAACATAGGGCTGGATAATGCAACAGTCCTATCGCATTCCTATAATTTACAGTACAATTACTATAGACTATGCATCTAAATCAGTATAGATTGTTTAGTTATGATAAAAATAACCAGTAAAATATATATAGATTAAAATGTCTAAATAATTAATACATACAATCATTTATAAGACTATAAATGTCTTTAGTGTCACGTTCAAATCAATTTAATGCATCTGTGCTGAATAAAAGTATTAATTTCTTTAAATAGCAAACTTTTAAACATCAGCGTATATTAAAATAACCATGTATAGGAAGTGGGATCTCATGCGTTTGTGTCACATGAAACAGAGAAGCCTACACGTAAGACCCCATAAATACAGCTCAGTAGCATCACATTTCATTTGTGGATCTCTGTCATCTGACACCACACACACAAGCACAGAGTGTCTTTTGCACCTTGAAGCCACCGCAGACCCTTGTAGGCCGAAGCGCTGGTAGTCCCCTCCATAGATGTCCTTCACCAGTTTGTCCACGTTGGTGCTGTCCCCTTTGCTGGCCATTTCAAGGGCCTCTTCAAACGTCTCACAACCCGTCAACAGGCAGCAGAGCCCCAAAAATGTCCCTCCACCAAGACTAAAGAGAGAGAAAAAAAAATGAGAAAGAAACATTTAGAGTCAAAACATATTTACAGGCCACATCTGAAGTGCACACGTGCATTCATACACACATACAATTTGACCTTGTAACCACAATTTAAACTATGTGCCTATGGCCAAGGTCAAAAACAGGCCAGCTTGTGACAAGTAACAAGTGTTGTGGTCACTGAGACACAAATCAGTTTCTACATGACACCATATATTATATTACACATTTTTGAAAAAGCTTCTTATTCTCACCAATGCTGCATTTATTTGATTAAAAATACAGTAAAATAGTAATATTGCGAAATATTAGGCCTATTACTATTTGAAATAATTGTTTTTTTATCTTTATATATTTTAACATGTAATTTATTCCTGTCCAGTCTTCAGTGTCACATGATCCTTCAGAAATCATTCTAATATGCTGATTTGATGTTCAAGATCCATTTCTTATTATCATCATCTTATACCATTTCTTATGTTGAAAACAGTTGAGCTGCTTAATATTTGTGTGGAAGCTAGTATAAACTACAATTCAAAAGATTGGGGTAAGTAAGATAAAGTAATAATACTTTATATTCAGCAAGGGCATATTAAATTACAGTACAGATCAAAATTTACAGTAAAGACATTTACAATGTTACAAAAGATTCAATTTCAAATAAATGCTGTTCTTTTGAAAAAAAAAAAAAGTATTTAATATTAAAGCAGTACAAGCTGTTTTCAACATTGATAATAAGAACCATTTTTTTTAAATAAAGTACCAAAATTAATTGAGCAGAAAATCAGCATATTAGAATGATTTCTGAAGGATCATGTAACACTGAAAACTGGAGTAATGGCTGCTAAAAATTCAGCGCTGTCAAAGGACTAAATTACATTTTTAAATATATTAAAACAGAAAAGATATTTAAAAAGTTTTTAAATTGTAACAATATTTCACACTATTACTGATTTTACAGTATTTTAATGGTGAGTGCAAAAATATTAATTAATCTTAATTATTCCAAACTTTTGACGTAGTGTAAATGAATGTGGTAAATATCCAGAAACTACTAAACTGAACAGGATCAAATTGACAGGGAAATACACACAGAGGTTTGTAAAATGTGAGTAATAGATCCTGATCCTCCTGCAAGTGTGACAGATTTGCACATCAGCTTTGACTACTGCTGACAAATCTCCACCCATCTGTCAATCATGGCAGAACGGTTGTTCCATTCTGGCAGAACCACATTTAAAACGCTCTTCTGTCGACTGACAGTGAACTTCACAACCTACTCTGTTGTCAATCATATTTGTTATCATCTGATGATGACTTAGTCTCATGTTTCAAAGGGAAAAATGAACAGCAGGAGGTGATTGTGTGTTCTTGTGCTTCTAACAGGCTTTTGATTCTGTGTCCACGAGAGATGAGGAAACAATCAAGTTCATGTGGTAAGCAAATGGCAAATGATAAACTCATTTCATCCTGGAGATGGAAATTTTAAGATGAAAGCTCCATGGCATAGAGGGATCTCGGCAAAAGTTGCTCACAGAAAGCAAACTTTTTTTTTTCAGTAGTATAACTGTAAACTACAACCAGTACTTTGAAATTTTTAGCTTGTTATTTGATACTACATGTTTTTCTCCAAGCAATTATCAACATTAAAGCATCCTTATGTGAATTTCTTTTGGAAACAAAGAGACAAAACAAAATCTTAATTTTATCACATAGTTATTGAGAGTGTAATGATTGCTTTAGAATCTGCCATCTCAATGTAAATGTTGATAAACTAGTTTAAATGGGCCTGGACAAAGTCTGGCCATGTTACGGACACTCCTATTTGTAGGTTTCTTCTATATGCTGCATGTTGCTCAGCTGTGCTGACCTGGTGCCTGTCACCCGCTTATAGTCGTCCTTTGCATACACTGCCAGAATGCTGACGCCCGAGCCAATGTTGACCAGCAACATGGGAAAAAGGTTGTCAAGACAACAGGGTCTCTTGATGCAGTTCTGTGTGTCGGAGGGATTCTCAAAGTAATAGCACTCAGGATGACCGTTAAAACCGACCGAGTCTATGTACAGCAGCCCCTGGATCAAGCAGTCCAGCTCATCCAACTTCAGCAGCTCTAGGTCTGCCATCTACAGAGGAAAAAAGAAGGAGGAGGATTCATGACTACTCATTGCTCTGAATGTACAAGTTTCATCCCTTAAACATATTTCCAGATTTTTTCTTGAACATATTTTTATTAATAAAAAAAATGTGATGCACAGCCTTTCCATTGAGCTGTTTGGAGTTTATTACCAAACCAAGACCTATTTTTATAGGTCAGTTTAAAAGTAACACTGTGTCCTAAACACAATAATAAAGCAACAAGCAATAAATGTAAATGTCTTAATTAAAAATAAATAAATAAAATCCCTAAAACAAGATGTATAATATAAAAAATAAAATAAAATATAAATCAAATAAATGTTGTTCTTTTGAAAATATGTTTATCACGGCTTCCACAAAAATATTACTGTTTTCAGTAATATTAAGTGCTAAATCAGCATATCTTACAGATTTCTGAAGGATCATGTGACATTGAAGACTGGAGTAATGACTGCTGAAAATTCAGCTTTGCCATCACATTAAATAAAATAAAAAAAAAACCATAAAATTAATCAAATTTAATAAATTAAATAGTAGTGTATATATACACATATTTCTACTTCTTTAGTGTGACATAACGTAACCCCTCTGTGAAATCTCACTGGTTCAAAATACTACTACACACAGCTGTATATTAACCATTTGATTTTACTGTCAAACCAGTTTGAAAGCCATGCTGTGGTACATCTCCTTACCGTTCTGAAGTCGTTCTCAAACTTGTACGCCCCGCCACCAGTGGCGCACAGTGTGGTATGCAGGCTGGAGAAGTGCTTATCTCTGCCCATCTGGATGAATCTGTGCATGCCAGCGGTGGGGAAGCGGATGAAGTGCAGGTTCCCTGTGCGACCGCAGATTGTCAGGTTGCGTAGCTCCAGGTGTACATCACGGACGCCGGTTTTGCCATAGGCCGTGTTGGAGGTGAGGTACCTGCGTATGCTCTTCAGATTCTCCACCTCCTCCTGCTCCTCTTCTGCAGTGATGTCTTTTGGCTCAAAGTAAACAAGCTTTACTAAAGTACCACCGATGTCCATTCCAAACCATGGAAAGGCTAGAAAGAGATAAAGAGACTGATCAACATGATTGTTGTGTTCCAAAGATAAGACAGTAGATTAACTGGATTGGCAACTAAAATCTGCAAAAAATAAACCCTCAAGTCCACAATAAAATAAGGAAAAGTAAGTTAAAACTGAAGAACAACAACTTGACCATATTTTGTAGTGTGTACACTACCCTTCAAAAGATTTCTGTTTTAAAAAATTATGTTCTTTTGTACTTTCTATTCACCAAATAATTCTGAAAAAGATGTACCATGGTTTCCACAGCAGTGATAATTAAAAAGTATATTAAGCACCAAATCAGCATATTAGAATGATTTCTGAAGGATCATGTGACATCCAAGACTGGAGTAATGGATGCTAAAAAATTCGGCTTTGCATCACAGGAATAAATTAAATTCAAAAATATAATAAAATAGAAAACACTTATTTTAAATTGTGGTAATATTTTACAAAATTACTGTTTTTATTGTATATTTGATCAAATAAATTCAGCCTTGGTGGGCGTTAGGAGACTTCTTTCAAAGCCACTAATCCAAAAAAATCTTACTGACCCCAAACTTAAGCCAATTCAAACATTTCAAGCAGGCCAATCAAAGAGAGGCAGTGACTTGCTTGCCCCAAGCAACACTGCAGCAGCTAATGAAGAGTCAGGCAGTTACCATGGCAACAGCCATGAGGCCGCAAATGGCTGTTCTAGGATGTTTAGCAGGTGAGAAACAGACAGATACACAAAAAGAAAGCAGAACCAGTACAAACATTCACACAGATGCACAGGTCTGTTTCTATAATTAAATACATAGCAGTACACAGAAATGTCGAATTTGACCTGAATTACAGATCAGTGTCTAACAAGCAGCGGGAGCAAAGTCTTATCTTATCAAATAATTGGTACATCATTACTGATATGATTCTTACATCAGACACTCACTGGACCGACCCCAGAAAAGTCAGGAAGAATTAGGGCAGTTCATGGACACAGATCTGAACTTGAATAGCCTGGTACATGCAGATCAATCTGTGACTGATCGATCAGATTTATGACTGACCTGCCAGCTGGTGCT
>JAFVLL020026644.1:0-49352 GCA_021397915.2 Tor tambroides
GTGCAACAGTAGGTGTGGTGTAAGAGTCAATGTGGCAAACGAGTGACCTCTGGTGGCAATTGGACGGAAGGGCATGGACCGGATTCGTGACACTTTGTACAACCATATTAGATTTGTTGCTCCTTTCCTTTTCAAAGGAAAGTGTATTTTACAGGAGCTGTGTCATAGAAATATTGGATGGGATTATCCTCTCCCTGACGAGTTATTCCTTTGGTGGGAGAAGTGGAGAAATAATTTTCAGGACTTGAAAGATTTCAGCATTCCAAGATGCTATCATCCGCCATTTTTCAGTAACATTGTCTGGACAGAGTTGCACCATTTCTTGGTTGCAAGCAACCTGGTGTATGGTGCATGTTCCTATCTTAGGTTCAAGAATGACAGAGACGAAGTACATTGTAGTCTTGTAATGGCCAAGGCCCAAGTGGCACCCACAAAGATCAAAAGTATTCCGAGACTGGAATTGTCTGCTGCTGTAGTTTCTGCCAGACTGAGTGTTATGTTAGAGGCTGATCTGAAAATGAAGATCGATCAAGAGTTCTTTTGGACTGACTCACAGGTTGTACTAACATATGTCAACAATGAAGCAAGAAGGTTTCATGTGTTTGTTGCAAATCGTGTTCAGCTAATCAGAGAAATCACGAATACATACCAGTGGTATTATGTTAACACATCTGAAAATCCTGCTGATCATGTTTCTAGAGGTCTTCTTGTCTCAGATATATCTTCTCAGATATATCAACTGGATATCAGGACCTAAATTTTTATGGGAACGAGTGTGCCCAACTCCTAATGCCTCAAATGGTCTACTTGTGGGAATCAAGTTAGTGCAAGCATTTGTGACTAAAGGTGGTGTTACTTATGACTTTCTTGACCGATTTAGTCACTTCACTTCCTTGAGAACTCTCATTAATGTGATTGCTAGGATAAAAAGGCTAGCCTCAAGACAGAAATGTCTTAATGACATTGTAACTCTGGAAGAACATGAAAGGGCATTCGAGGCTGTGATTAAGCTCGTTCAGTAACAGGCCTTTTCCCAAGAGATAAGAACAATTCAAGGAGGGAAGGCTCTTCAGAAATCAAGTGCACTTTTCCATCTCAATCCTATTTTTCAAGGTTTTCCGAACGAAGTCTCTGCCCCTTTCTGCTATACTGGCATGGATTGCTTTGGCCCATTCATTATAAAGAAGGGTTGAAAGGAGTACAAAAGGTATGGCCTTCTCTTCACTTGCCTTTCTTCTCGAGCTGTCCATATTGAAATGTTAGAAGACCTGTGAACAGACATGTTCATTAATGCTCTAAGATGTTTCATAAGGCTCCGTGGAGCTGTTCGTCAACTTTATTGTGATTGCGGCACAAATTTCGTAGGCGCTAGAAATGAACTCAGAGAAGCTCTTAAAGAATGTGATATCAAGACATTACAGGCATTTCTTACTGAAAATCAGTGGGAGTTCATCTTTAACGATGCTTCAGCTAGTCAACACCAAATCACGACTGTGCGAAATGTGTTGAATTCTACACTTTTTCAGTGCCAAGGTAGACCTGATGACTCTTCTTTTAGGACATTGTTTTATGAAGCGATGGCTATTGTTAACAGTCGACCATTAACTGTAGATGGAATAAATGACCCGAAGTCATTGGAATCTTTAACACCAAACCATCTTATCCTAATGAAATCTAAGATCGCTCTTCTTTCTCCTGGGAAATTGCTGAAGGAAGACATGTATGCTACAAAGAGGTGGCGTAGAGTCTAGTATTTAATTGAACAGTTCTGGAGTTGCTGGAAAAGAGAATATCTCCTGAATATCTCCACAAGACAGAAATGGCATGTACCCCGACGTAATCTTAAAGTCAATGACATAGTCATTATCAAAGAAGACATGCTGCCAAGGAACCAGTGGTAGTTCGGGTTGTTGAGGTCATTCAAGGGAGCGATGGTTTAGTATTGTTTTTTTGTATGTTTTATGTTTTGTGTTGAAAAGGGTCATTGAAGTTTGAAATCATGTATGATTTCTTTTCTGTGTTTATCTTAACATGATTTGGTAGTAGTGTATTGACCCTGCCCTTTACTTGCTTTGCTTGGCGTTACCACTAGAGGGAGCAATAAACATAATGGATTTAAGTGAAACGAAGTAGAGTAAGAGTAATCCATGTTTGTTCTAGTGATGGGAAGTTCGGATCATTTTACCTACTCGGACCTTTGAGTCTCGTTCAGCAAAATGAATGAATCTTTTTTTGAGTAATTTCATTCATTTTAGCAAAATAACGACTACTACTTACGCAAACGTTGATCACACTACAAATAATACAAAACTATAATGCCATAAGAAACAGAAAAGATTAATTCATTGTTTACCTGGGTCTTCAGTCTATGATTAGCTCATCACCTCTTATCTGACAAGTCTTCGGGTTTGAGTCGTTCGTTCATCACGTGACTCCATCCCCAAGTGGTCCAACTAATCTTGAGTTGATTTGGGGAAGCCCAGGTAGACCTGTTTGCTTCCCACAAGTCCTCCCACTGCCAGCTGTACTATTCCCCCTTCGGCACAGATATGCATTTGACACAAGTATGCATTTTCCCCAGTGAGCCTTCTCGCACAGACACTGCACAAGGTCCAGGAGGACAAGGAACAGGTCTTGCTGATTGCACCCTTCTGGCCCATCTGGACCTGGTTTTCCGAACTCATGCTCCTCGCGATAGGCGGATCCTTCTGAGGAAGGACCTTTGCAACATTCAGCCCTATTGGTCGAATTTACAATTTTTAAAATGGGGTCAGATTATATTGTGTGAGAGCTTTGAGTGTTTAAAAAGATGAGACAGACAACAATGTTAAAGGGGTCATATGATGCGATTTCAAGTTTTCCTTTCTCTTTGGAGTGTTAAAAGCTGTTCATGCATAGATAAGATTCCTTAAGTTGCAAAGACTAAAGTCTCAAAACCAAAGAGATATTCTTTATAAAAGTTAAGACTCTGCCACGCCCCCCTAAAACGGCTCGTTCAAACACACCCCCACATGTCTACGCTGACATATAGAGATTACAACACCGCAACCAGATAAATTCTGTACTAGAGAAGTGCTAGACGCTATTTCATTATAGTATTAGTTATGCTACAGCGTTTGAAACGCTGAGACGCTTGTGTTCTCGCCATTGTGAAAGTTAAACTATTATTGAAGCTTCCAAAGAGAGCAACTGAATTAGTGTTGGTTGCATGAACAACAACAAGAGGTACAACGAAATAATAGAGTGTACGCGATTTTACAGAGGACTAGCTTTCCAACTTCAGTTACAATGTTGTTCTCATAAATGTTGCTTCTATAAAGTGAGTAACTTTAAAAGGACAGTCTGGCGTTTCTGACTCACAGTCAGCAGGCATTTTCACATTCAGACTATCTCAACAGCAGTTTATATAAAGAAGAAGCTGAGTGAATGAGCAAGCTCATCACAAATGCAGACATGGTAATGAAACATTGCGCATGTGCGTAAAGATTATAAGTCATTAGAATCAGAATATCTCATCAGATTTAAATAAAGCTTTGTTATTAGCTACAGAGCTTAGTGGTCGCACTGCGAGCTCATCACAATATATGAGGGGCGTAACATTTCCATCTCACGCCTTGATGGTCGTCAATCATGCACACACTGGATAGCTGGCCAATCAGAGCACACTCAGCTTCTCAGAACTGGTTAGCTGTAAAATCGATGCGCTTCAGAAAGGTGGAGCATAGAGGAGCAATATATTAAAGAGTTGGGAAAATAATGTTTTTTTGAATTTTAAACTAATATAAATCACACATTGACACCAACACACAAAATTATGTTCTTTTTAGCAACATCATATGACCCCTTTAAAGGGAAAATCAATATATTGCAAAATGATAATGTTGTAAGAGACTTAAAACAACACAATAAAACTAGAATAACTATAGACTGTTAAAAGCACAGAAATGCTTAGTTCCATACACACCAAAATGTTCTAGTAGCAGCAGTCCCAAAGTTTAATGTCCCAAAAAGTGTCCAACAGTGTATATACAATCCAAGTGATGTTCCAAGTGCTACATCTGGAGCAGTATGTCAGAATAAACTCCACAGTCCAGAAATGGTGATCACTACATATTTGTGTCGAGAGTGACATGCGTTATGCTGCTCTTTTATGTTCATTTCCAATCAGAGTCATCGTTTGGGCTGCAGCACAGAAGAAATGGTTAAGAGGAATAAATGTTGGCATAACATGAAACTATTAAGACTCAACATACATAAATCTAATATTGAAAGAGAAGAAACATAGATTGTGTGACAAAGTGCTCACATCTTCTTTCGCGGGCTCGACGCAAGCTTGGTGTGATCATAAAGATGCGCCACCGTGTGGACGCTAACAACACTGCCGATCCTTACCGGTGCAGCATTGCGCTCGAAGTGAGTTCGTTCACTGGTGTAATTTCGCTGAGAATACCCCCCAAGATGCCTGATCAGATTCGCTTTTCGTTATAAAGCTGCCACACCACCGGTGAAAGGAATGCTGGCGTCGAGCATCATGACGCAGTGGACGGGCTGGTCCCTTGTAGTATTGCCCGATCATTTAGTTCAAAGGTTGGAATGTTAAATCTTCCGACACCCCCTTAGTCTCTGGGATCTTTTCTGTTGTCCTGGCTAATCATAAGATGGAATACTTTGGAGCTGCTAGATTCATTTGAGCTTAAATATGCACCTCTCTTGCAAAGCATATGAAGGAAAATGAACACACAAAAATTAAGATGCTTATAGGCTATTACTCTTTTAGACAATCTAATTTTGTTTTTTAAAGAATTATGTTGGTCAGTCTAATGACGCAATGAAATATTTTAATAAATTAATTTATTTAATTGAAATTAAGATTTTATCCACGATAGTTAAGCACCATCCCTTAAACATATCATCCTTGTATTTAAAGTGTAAATGATGGCCCTTATCGTAAATCTAATAGATACGATGAAGTTTCTATATTTTAATAAAGGCTAACACATATTTGAATAAACAAATAAGTATTTTTGCACTGTTTATCATTTAATCGCAATTCTGGATGAAATCAGTTTCATAAGAAGTATTAGAGAAGCTTCCATTTGCACGTGATTGCATTTTTGGCGCATTTGCTCTTATGTCTCCAACGCCACGAAGATAAGTTTTCACATCTAGTGAATGGCGCTAAAACTCATGCCGTGTAAATGTATGTGTTCTGTAATTAATGCTATGGTGGTTTGAAAGAAAAACTAATATTTATTTCACATACTGTACATTATTGAATAGTTTTCTTATTCTATTTTTTCTGAATGTATACATTTTTACAAAGCTCATCGCTCTGGAGAAGCGCAGGCGTGTCGGATTAGTTGTATTTTGGTCCACTAGTGTTAGGATTGGTCAATATTTTGGAAGTTGAGACGAAATGTTAGCTCTATAATATTGTGATGGCTGCTTTCCTGGTGCGACGACTAAAGCACAAGAAACCATTACAAACTAGGCATTTGTTGCATCCAGTGGGGACATAATTAATGATTATAATGACTTATAGTGTCTTTTTGCTGTATGTATCAAGGCTGCGAAACACATTGGTAGCTCTAAGCTGATAATTTGAGAATATATGGACAACAAGACTATTCTATTATTCGTTAAACTAGAATTATTAATTCCATGAAGCAGAAACGTGCATTTCATGGCTGTGAGTCAGAAGCCGCCAGACTGTCCTTTGCAAAGTTGGAATTGCCCCCACTTTATAGAAACAGCTTTCTGCGCTCAAACAAGTAAAGGCTTTTTCTGTAAAGGTAAGAAGGCTACTCGGCAGGTTCAGGAACAGTCCTCCATCAATTGTCCAAGACAATAATCGAATAAGAGCTTGTGCCAATTTGCTCAATGAACAGCATTATGAATATAATCCACTAACCACTGATTTCTAGTTGTATCCTTTTGGAAGCCCAGAAAGTAGTTTCGCTTGGGCCAGCCGCCTATGATATGAAATGGGCGGTAGCAACAATACTGTAGCGAATAAAAGTCACGCCTCTTTTTACAAAATGATTTGAATGGTGAGTTAAGGAAATCTTCCACATCACACTTAGTCATAAAGTGGTTGACGAGCCGTTTAAAGAAGATCTTAACTTTCATAAAGAATATCTCTTGGTTTTGATTCATCTTTGCACTAGGATCTTATCTATGCACAAACAGCTTGTAACACTCCAAAGAGAAAGGAAAACTTGAAATCGCATCATATGACCCCTTTAAGACATCTAGAACTCACATCTGCCCTTTGAACACAAGGCTCTCCAGATGTAGGGCTGAATGGGAAAGTTGTCAATGGGTCTGTCCAGGTAATAATGAACGCTAATTGTAGAGTAGAGTTTTGTTATATGTAGATCGTTTTGAATTTAGTAGATAGTTCACCCAAAAATTTGATCATCGTTTACACACCCACAAGTTGTTACAAACCTGAAATAATTTTGTTCTTCTGTTAAACATAAAAAAATATGACCTGTACCTTAGACGCACTGATGCGTTCAACAATTTCTTAAAGTTAACGAAATTTCTGTTCACAATTTATCCAGTTATCATGAATGCGATTCTATGAAATCGAATCCAGATAAAGTTTTAAAAATGAGTTAACTGAAGAAGACACTTTAAATATTGAACGTGGGTCACCGTTTCTGGTCCCCTTAATGACTCTGATAGCAGTTTGAGGTTACTGAGGACCAGCAGCTAAGTAATTCAATATTCTTCAAAGTATTCTTCGTAGTTCGAACAGTGAACAAAGAGCTTGGTAGGTGCAACTGTGACAGCTTAGAACGCGGTAAATTGTGACAGAATTTCCATTTTTTTGTGGCGAACAATACCTTTAAAGTGACAGACACATCAGTGCGTCTAAAGGTACAGGCCTATTGTTTTATTAAAATTTGGATAGTCTATTAATATAATATTCCATACATTATCAGAGCTTAGTAGACATAATTATAATATTTTTAGACAGATTAATTAATAGATTATTAATTATTAGCCTACTTGAGCATGTTTCCTCATGGTTTACTGTTGAGCTATGAGTTCCTCACTGATTATTTGTGTCCTTGGTGGGTTTTTTTTTATTTTTTTTTGTCCTTTATTTTGCCTCGCTGAAGGTGGCAACCCTATCCCCTATCATTCCTGATGTTTCGAACTACAGTCCAGATGGTGGTGTTGTGCACTTTTAGATGGTTCATCTGGTTACAGAAGAAGAGAGTGAAGTTTCTGCACACTCCAGCACAGGAGGTGGCGCTATGCACTCAATTGATGTTGGTTTGCAACACGGAGAAGAAACAGATGTTGGGGACGTACAGAGAAAAAATGTTTTCAACGATTGTCTTTTAGCATTTTTGATAATATTTTGGCCTTTCTAAGTTGACGGACATATTGATATTCGAAGTCTCTGATTTTCTAATCAGGGAAAAGAGAAAAACCAACCGTTTTCTCACTTCGACAGGACACGTGGTTAAACTGCGCAGCACGGCCATGTCAAGCTCTCTTCAGAAAAAAATAAGGTTTGCTCGAGTGTCTTTTTTCCTCTAGTTATGCATCTTACAATAGCAGGGTTTTCAGTCATCTAATGCGTCTTTTTCTTACATATCAGTATAAACCATGGGATTACTTTTTGAGATTCTAACTTAAGAAGCTAATACCATCATCCGTCTAAAATGTTAGTGCACGATCGTTGAAGTCCTGCCTTTCCGTGATCGTTCTTAATATGAGCAACATCCCTAGCATTTCTTTTTTGTATTCCTCCACAGTAAAGGTGTAAAGCTAACCTCAGCTATGGTTGCTGAAAGTGGTGATGAAGAGGACCTTTCCATTAATGAACAAGCCATCAGTGCCAGTGAAGATGAAGTAGGCAACTCTCAGTCATACCATCATACTATCTTTAGATGAAGTTATGACCAGCGTACTTGAGATCAGTGTTGGGCACGTTACTTTAAAAAAGTAATTAGTTATAGTTACTAGTTACTTCTCACAAATAGTAACTGAGTTACATCATTATAAAAGTAACTAATTACCAGGGAAAGTAACTATTGTGTTTTTTTTTTTTTTTAAATGTCCAAATATGTCAAATAACTTGGATGCCCCCAATATTAAATATATGTTAAATGAATGAAATGGACACCAACTAGAATAAATTATTATTATAAAACATTGTACACTAATCTACACTATTTTAATGTTTCTGTGGGACAATGTGAGAGACACCTATCAAATTCAATATAAATATCTGACACTTAGCATCAGTCAGTATTATAATATGACATTATGATCATTTAGCATTATAAGATGATAGAAATTTAGTAATTAGAATAACGTATGAATGCATATTTGTCATGTTGACTGAATGATATCTGGTGGTAGAAAGCTGTGATATTTTTCTAATAGTGATTCTATTAAAAAAAGGGGGAAAAACAAAATAATAATATATCGTAAAACTACAAGGAATTCTACTACTAATAACAAGAGAGTCTTACTAAGTAATAATGAGCTGCTGGGTTCATGAACATCATTATCATATGAGCCTGCAGCTTTTGCCTTGAATTGATTTTGCTGAAATCAAAACAGGACGCATAACAATAGGTGAGGACCAGCCAGAGATTGTCGTTGCACATTAGCTCCGCCCACTACCAGAGAAACCGCAGTTCTAAAAAGTCTAAAAAAGAACTCAATATTTTATGAAAATACAACAAAGAATATCGTTTACATGTAGCGCGTCAATTCTGCATGGTATGTAAGACTCTCTTGCTCTGTATCTTTCTTTGCGTGTGTGTGAGAAAGTCGTGCGCCTTCAGCTTCACACTAGAGTTTACGGTACGTCAAATACAGTTACTGCACACCGCGCATTCAGATGAACTGAAAAATAAAATTATAATAATATTATAATAAATTATAGTAACGCCGCATTTTATTGTAAGTAACGGTAACGGCGTTGTAACGGGGGAAACAGTAATTCGTTTGATTACTCGTTACTAGAAAAAATAACGCCGTTAGTAACGCCGTTATTCCCATCACTGCTTGAGATACGTGTTGTTTTCTATTTTGTTTATTTTTTGTAACATGTGTAACGAGAACAATGTAAATTGCACTTTTTGAATGTTTTCTTTTATTTATCCATCCCAGATAAATTAACTGATTTGTAGAGTATTTTATGAACTGAGCTGGATGTGTCCAACACGGGAAATATACACCAAATAAGTCAACTTTGGAGGTTTTAGGAATGTTTTCACTATCCCTGATCTACAACAATAAACTTTGACACCACAATGCAGTATACAGTGGGGTCCAAAAATCGGAGACTGCAAGTAAAAGGATGCGCACTTTTTGTTTTTTCTTTTTCTTTTTTAAATCAGCGTGACTTGAAAGACACAGTTTTCAGAATCTACCTTTTACTTAAATGACAGTGCGCACCCAAGTTAGCGTGAGTTTTTGCAGAAGTTGATGCTCTGTGCTATCCTGCATGAATCCAAAGAATATCTCGTGTTATTCAGTGGAATCTAAATTCTTTGATTCCTTGAATTCTTCTGAATCTTTTAGTCAAGCCCTACAAAACATATTTCTGATTTTCATTTCCATTTCTATATGTCTTGTTTTCATTTTTATAAAACTTTTAACTATTTTCTTAAATAAAAAAATTCTACTTTTTGTACAAGTAATTTGTCTTAGGCTGTATGTCTGACTTGCACAACAGTGGTTTTATGCACCTCAAGATATTCCAGACAAAAAGTTTTCAAAAGAATTGAAGGCTGAGATATAGGCTGATGATAATCAATTGGCCTATTTCCTGTGAATGTTATGTCCAAACTTTACAAAAGTTAGTAGACTTGAACAACAGGAAAGACAGTCTGAGGAAATATGC
This sequence comes from Tor tambroides, assembly GCA_021397915.2. NCBI lineage: Eukaryota > Metazoa > Chordata > Actinopteri > Cypriniformes > Cyprinidae > Tor > Tor tambroides. Next base: position 9,881 of record JAFVLL020026644.1, read on the forward strand.
CAGACTTCATGAATTTCTGATGATCAGTGGACTAGCAGCAAATTCTGTGAATGAATACATGGGCTGTAATACCAAAGTTGACCACAAGAGGATGATGCATCATTTTACATGTCATCTAACGTTAATCTGATAGACATCTGTTGAAGTTGCAGTAAAAAATTAAATAGGAAGATATATGGCAGTTGTATCACCTAATTGTTCACACAAGATGTTGGTGCTTAGACCACATTGTACCTGTGCCAGATTAAGCTAAAATTTTTTTTTTTTTTTTTTTTTTTTTTTTTTACAGGAGGGCAGTGATGATGAGAGAAAACACAAGAAGTTACTGGAAGCCATCAGTTCTATGAGTGGAAGAAAGAGGTTTGAGACATTTGAGATTTATATTTTTACTACTGGTCCACCTAAATAAAAAGGTTTGATTGAAAATGCATGGGCTGAAATCCTGAACACTGGAAGGTTTGGAAGATGGAATAAGTAAACTAGTTCTATACCATGGTGTGTCTAAATGGCTGGAATGAGTTTGTTCAAACTATTGAATACACAGATAAATTCAGTCAGTTTAATCACTGTTCTAGTTGCTGTTGCTGTCTTTGTTGAAGCATTCACACATGTTGAGATGATTGCGCACACAAAGACACATTTAGTAATGCAGAAACTTGTCCTGAAACAATACCCTGTGACAGATGCAGGGAATTCGCACACACAGTCCCTCTCTCTATCATTCCTTCAAAGAAATTCCAATAAATCTAACTTTATTTACCATGCGGTTTTATTTTATATGAAGTATTGTAGATCTGACTACCTGTAGATAAAGTAACTAATGAAAATTAAAAAACCCACAGTAAAATTCAATATGTTTACACCTGGTATTCTAAAGAAAGCCCCTTTTGGAATAAATGTATTTTCAGCAGAGGCAGGGAAAAAAAAAGGTACTAAAATGTCCAAAACAGCTTTTTAACCAATTTATGTTTATTCAAGGAAAAAGCAGAATGAGCGCTCTGAAGCAAGTGTGCAGGTCTCTGAGTTCTTCGTAAATGCAGAGGGTAAATGCAAAATTTATTCACATTATATCTTTTTGACTGAAATAGAACATTAGTAAGTTTTCTTAATTCTGTTTAAAGGTACAGGAGAGAAAGTCAACCTATCTGACCTCCTGGGAACCGTGGAGAAGACCTCAGGAGCCTCCAACAAAACCAAGAAACAGTTGAGGAACCTTCAAAACAGTAAAGGGACTTTGGAGCTACCTCTCAACAAACAGCAAACAGAGAAGGTGAAATGCTGAATTTTCAGTTCAGTTACACTATGATAAACTGATAGGCTTGTGACTTGTTACAAAAGCTGTGCTTTTAAATTTGTAGCAATTCATAGCATTCATTTTAATAATCACTTGGAGAAAAGTAATTTACTCTTGGTGCCAAGTTAGGTTGCTCACACAATTTTAATGTGATTTTTCTAGTCTTCTAAAAAAAGGCTTTTTTTTTATTCGGCTGACACATTTGAGGATTTTAGCTTAGTTAGGCAATATTCAGTTTGAGGGGTTTTTTAACTAAAAAATAGATTAAACTTTTTTTTTTTTTTTTTTTTTACTGGTTTTACTTTAATTTAGTTTTGGTACAACTGATTATTCATGAATGATTATAGCTATAGATACTGGCATGGCGTTAAAAAGCAAACAAATTTCAAGTCTGTTGCAAAAATGCATGAGTAGTGTGGGCTTTGAGATTTCAACCTTTAACATAACTTGCCATAGAATTTTGCCATAGTTATATGAAGGCTTACTTTTCAACATACGGTCACAAAGGTGTAGTCGTTCAAAAAAAAAAAAAACAATTATATCAGGACCCACTATTCTAAATTCAGCCCGTGGAATTTTTAGTGTCTCTTTTTTCACTGAAATTTTTCTCTCTATTATGTCCACAGATTCAGAGAGGCATCGCGTATGAGAAGACCACTAAAGAGGTGTCTTGCTGGCAGAACATCATAGTGCAGAACCAGAAGGCCGAACAAATAGTGTTTCCTCTGAACCAGGAGTCCTCAGGACCTAAACGGGTGGAGCAGGTTGTGGCTGGATGGAAGGTGTGGGTTTTTTTTAAATTTCTATATTATTTTTATTTGGAATGGCTCTGTCATGGTTCTGTTTGGTTTAAATGCATACATTGCTATTAGGGGTGCACGATTAGATTTTGTAACTGTGGATGGTTGATTATTTTCCTTTACCAAAGCCCTTTTACCACACTTTTGCATGTAATAAGCTATATGATGCAGATAGGAACAGCACACACACTTTCAAAAAAGACATTCAATCTAAGTTTTGCCTCAAAAACATTAGTAGTACAATTTGTTTACTCTGCAGGGGCTGAATTTTGGTGTGAGATTGCAGGTTTTGCACATAGTTTATAGAATTAGATGAGTTAGTTCATTCACTCTCTTCAATATGTATTTTATCCTTAATATTCATCATAACCATATTAGAAACCCCTCTAAAAGAATCTGTAGCTACCTTCAGTGCATTTTTACAAAAGTAAACGGCTTTTTTTTTTTTTTTTAAATGCAACTATGGTTGACATGTAAAAAGTATTTGTACAGGTGCATCTCAATAAATTAGAATGTCATGAAAAAGTTAATTTTTTCTTGTAAGTTATTTCAAAAAGTGAAACTTTCATATATTTTAGATTCATTGCATGTAAAGTAAAACATTTCAAAAGTTTTTTTAATTTTGATGATTAGAGCTTACAGCTCATGAAAGTCAAAAATCCTGTATCTCAAAATATTAGAATATTTATATTTGAGCTTCATTAAATGACCATCCATACAGTATAAATTTGTGGTATCTCTTGTTCATTGAAACCTCAATAATGGGGAAGACTGCTGACTTGGCAATGATCCAGAAGACAATCGCTGACATCCTCCACAAAGAGAATAAGTCACAGAAAGTCATTACTGAAAGGGGTGGCTGTTCACAGAGTGCTGTATCAAAGCATATTAAATGCAAAGTTAACTGGAAGGAAGAAATTGCGTAGGAAAAGGTGCACAAGCAACAGGGATGACCGCAAGCTTGAGAATACTGTCAAGCAAAGCTGATTCAAACACTTGTGAGCTTCATATGAATCACATTGAATCAGGTGTGATCAATATTTCGCCATACGTTGATGCCTTCAGGAAAAGGGTTACCAGTTAATTTGAAACTTAGACACTGTTAGAAAAAGCCTTTTACCCGGGCTGTGGAGAAAGAATGACTAGCAGCTGTGCGGTCCAAAGTCCTTCTTCAGATGAAAATAATGCATTATTTGGAACTTAAGGTCCTGGAGTCTGAGGAAGATGAGAGGCGGCGACCCATGTTAGAAGTCCAGTGCAAGTTTCTACAGTCAGTGATGATTTGGGCTGCCATGTTAATTGAAACAGTAGTCCACTGTAAGCTTGAAGTCCACAGTCAATGCAATCCATTCAATTAGTAGATAATGACAAGTTTCTCGTTGATATGTTTATAGATGTTGATTTCATTTTCCAGCAGGACTTGGCACCTGCCCACACTGCCAGTAATAAAGAGTTCAATGACTATGGTGTTACTGTGCTTGATTGGCCAGCAAGCTCGCCTGACCTGAACCCCATTGAGAATGTATAGGGTATTGTCAAGAGGAAGATGAGAAACACCAGACCCAACAATGCAGATGACCTGAAGGCCACTATCAAAGCAACCTGGGCTTCCATTACACCTGAGCAGTGCCACAGGCTGATCGCCTCCATGCTACGCCATATTGATGCAGTAATTAAAGCAAAAGGAGCCCCTACCAAGTATTGAGCGCATATACAGTAAATGAACATACTTTCCAGAGGGCCAACAATTCACTAAAAATGTTTTTTTATTGGTCTTATGAAGTGTTCTAATTTGTTGAGATAGTGAATTCGGGTTCTGTTAAATGTGAGCCTAAATTCATCGAATAAAAGAACCAAAATTAAAACTACTTCAGTCTGTGTGCATTGAATTTATTTAATACACGAGTTTCACAATTTGAGTTGAATTACTGAAATAAATGAACTTTTCCACGACATTCTAATTTATTGAGATGCACATGTAAATGACTAATTTTACCAAAATATATATGATTTCACAAATAATTTCACAAACTTTGAATTGAATTGAGTATACAGTATTACCATTAGGGCTGCTTGATTATTTTGGTCAATATTATAATCACGATTATTTAACACGATTATGAGTGGGCCATATGACCAAAACTTTTGCGAGTCTAAAGTATAGAGTTAACAGCCTACTACATAAATTGAATAATCTAATGTAAAATAAAACAGCATAGTCTTCACTGTAAGAATTAAACTAAAAGCTACAAAAGTCCTTCAATCAAGAGCAGTGAGTAGGGTGACCACCTGGCAAATAGATCTGTTGCAGGACAGTAGATGTGATTTTGCGGGACAGTGCGGGACACGTGTAAAACACATACATTTACTACTGTTATGTTATGTAAATCAACCCTCTACAATGCGAGTAAATCACTCGCATATGCGACTAAATTTCACTCTGGGCGACTAAATGATGTTTAATATTAGCCAATGGCTAATAAATTCTCAAATTTTACTCGCCAGTGTGTGAGTTGGAGGCTAAGTATAAGTTTAGCACAAATATATATTCACTCGCGGAACACTGACTGAGCGCTTCAGATTTTCGCTCTCGGTCAAGCGATCTGTGCTGTTTTTCAGTTCATCTCAATGGATGCGCAGAGCAGCTGTATTTGACGTACCGTGAGCTCTAGGCGCACGACTCGCCGTCGCTTTGGTGAGAGCAGAGAGAGCAAGAGAGAGTCTTAAATACATGCAGAATTGGTACGCTACATGTAAACGATACTCTTTGTTGTATTTTCCTGTCAAAATAACGGAGTTCCTTTGGATTTCTTCAGCTTTTAAGAACTGCCGGGTTTTCCGGTAGTGGGCGGAACTAATGCGCAAACAGCTGGTGCTCTCATTGGCTGGCGCTCACCTATTATCGTCCCTGTTTTGATTTCAGCAAATCAGTTCGAGTGAACGCAAACAACCTGATTAAATATTCATGAATCCAGCAGCTCATTAATCCTTAGTGCGTTTTATATTGATCTTTTTAGCAGAATTCGTATTATTATTATTATTATTATCGTCTTATCAGTATTATTGTTAGTTTTTTCCTTTTTTTAACAAAAACACTGAATAACCAAAAAAAAAGCACCACCACCAGTCCTAATTCAGTTATTCAGTTAAATGTTCAGATTCATACATGGTTACTGAAAGTGAATTTAATTATTTTTTGATTTCAACCATGAGACAATGTCATATTATAGCGCTTGTCTGACTGATGCTAAGAGTATACTTGTGATTTAAAAGCAAATTTATTTTATAAATATATGTATATTACAGAGCATATATATATATATATATATATATATATATATATATATATATATATATATATACTGTGGGTAATGTGAAAGTATTCAGACCCTTAAATTTTTTCAATTTTTTTTAGTAAAAGTTAAAGAAAGCCTGATACTGCAATTGTTTTAATGATTTTTTTTCAATCACATATCAATACTCTTCATATACCATCAAAGTAAAATAGAATTGAGAAATGTCTGTAAATGTATTAAAATAAAAAAACTGAAATATCCATTGATGGAAGGTATCTAGATCTTTGCAAATAAAACATGAAATTTAGCTCAGGTGCTCTCATTTCTTGATCATTGCTGAGATGTTTCTACACATTGATTGAGTCAAATTAAATTGATTGGACATGTTTTGGAAAGGCACACACCTCTCTATAAAGGCCTCAGAGCCGGGGACAATGCATCTCAGAGTGAAAAACAAACCATGAGGTCAATGAATTACCAGAGTATTCCGTGACAGATTATCAGGCTACCAGAGATCCAGTAGTGGCCACAGGGGCACCTGACATGGGCACTGAAGGTTCCCAAGAGCACAGTGACTTCCATAATTCTCAAATGGAAGAAGTTTGGCTCAACCAGGACTCTTCCAAGAGCTGGTCGCCCAACCAAACTGAGCAACTGATGGATAAGGGCCTTGTCTAGACTGGTGACCAAGAAGCTGATGGTTGATAGTTGAGCTCCATGATCATATATGCAGATGGGAGAAACCTACAGGAAAAATTCATATCTCGGTATTTTTTGGCTGATTTGCGGTATACGGTATATATCTCGGTATTTTCTACGCTTTTATATTTGGATTAAACAAAAATAAATAAATAAAGTGAATGTAACCAGGCATATTATGTTAAAAAGGGTTAAAATCATTACATTCTAACATTGTAACATTGCAATCTAAAAACTAAAATAATGCTTTTAAAGCATAAGTTACATTTACTAAACTTAAAAATGAAAATAATAAAAAAAAGCACAGATTAATCGAGTAAAAAAGCTGTTTTGATTAACAGTCACTTTACAGTTAGTGCTATCATACAAATACACTTACTTGTAGGTTTAAAATTCGACATGTCACATTTATTTTTATTAACTACAAATATTTCAGCAAAATGTATATTTTAGTCGGAGTTATTGTGCTCCTATTTCATTGCGCTCTGTCTGTTTGGCGCGCATGCGCGCGGCGGCGCTCATTCTAAATGAAGTCTGTGAAGTTTAGCGGAGAATCGCAAAGCAAAAGCTCATGCACTTCTAACAGCAAAATGGAAATATTTCCATGGCTTTATAACATTTACAGATGGAGAATACATGTGAAATGTAAGTTATGCATTTAGGAAAACAGCACATCTCAAACACATTAAACAGCGCGTTTCTGTCAGCGGCACACGCAGCCTTTCTGTCAGAGCATCTGACGGCGAGCCGCTTTAAACTGAAACTATAGGCTTCTATATCTAACGAGTTTTTTAAAGAAACTCGTTAGATAAAATACTTCATATAAAGCTTGTCACATGTTTAGAGCAAATTGTGTTATGCACTTTCTCCGCAGCGGCTGAGTCTGTGTCCTCTGCTATATTTTCAGATGCGCTCGTTTCAAACTAATGTATAGCGATATAAACGGTATTGCCTTATATCGTATCACTTATAAAGAATATGTCGATATATCGTACAAACTCGATATACCGCCCAGCCCTACACCTTGAGCTAAAAGATGATTTACATCCATGTTCTGTACCGTCGCTGAGCGCAAGCCTCCTGAGGAACAGCGCAAGTTCTCTTTCGCGCTTTTAAAAACATGAATAAATCTAATCAGCTTTAATAAATCAAGCACGTCCCATTTTTGCAAAAGTCACATAACATGATTTTACTGATTTGCATGTGAAATTGTGATTTATGGAGGAGCAAAAGCGCATTATTGTATTTTCATAATCGTTGGAGGCCAAAATCGAAATCGAAACTGTATTTTGATTAATTGCACAGCCCTAATTACAATTCACTAATTCACTTTTCCTTCAAGCAGTCTAATTGCTAGCACTCATGTTACATTGAGTGTACTCATATTTTCTCACCTTTGTTTGTCTAAATCATTATTACCTTTTCTTTGTGGTTTCTTTTCCTCTTATTGTACAAAGGCTCAGTAATGTGAGAATAACTATTTACTGGAATTACACACAATTTTGTCCTCAGAACAAACGTGTATGCAAGCACACACATACACAGAACTTGTGATCTTGAGTTGCAAATGTTTCTTTGCATGCTGACCTAATGTAACTAAAACATATGTTTAGTAGAAGTACTTGCTTTTATTTTAATAATTTTTATTCTCTGACAGGTTCAAACTCCTCTTGAACAAGAGATTTTCAGACTCTTGCGCATCAACAGCCAGCCAGTCAATGACCCTGTTTTGACTCCTGTAGAGGAGGCATCACTTAAAGCCATGAGCTTGGAGGAGGTATGACTTTGATAAAGCTTCTTTTCTATTGCCATTGAAATCAAGTTGAATTCAAGTCAAGTGAAGCGGTAGAAATGTATCGTGTTAAGGATTCTGCTGTAATGTTGGAACAGTATAGAAAACACCTGAGTTATTATGTGTCAACCCAAACAGAGGTCCGTGGCTCAGTTTTTTTGTTTTTTTTTCTGGTGAAAGAAATACCTAAATGAAGAAGAAAGCCAAAATATTAAATGTCACAGATGTATATTTACTGAGTAATGCACTACTTTGTAGAGGGGGGTCAAAATGACAATTTTTTTCACCTGAGATTCAGAGCCAAATTACAGGGGGGTAAAAATAACTTCAGAAAGATGGCAGCTTTTTACACTTTTTGATATTTTTACACAGAGAACGGTGGGTCTATTAGTAAAATTTGTTGACTTTTTCAAGCAATCTTTTTTGCATTTATGCCAGTGATGACCATTCAAAAATGTGCAAAACACAATTTTTGATTTTGGGTTTTTAGCAAACTTTCCTTTTGGCATCTTCATTTTTAACGCTCTACATGGTTCAGTTCCAGAGATATTTCAAATTATTAAATTGTACCCATTTTCAGTGGTTGAAAGCCAAATGTTGGTCACTTTGTATACGGCTGATACTTAGAACAATCTCTGAAGAATAAATATTATTAAAATTAAAATTCTATCGTGTTTCTCTATCAAAACAATTACATAGAACATCTGTCTGAGTGCTAAAAATGCACAGAAAAAGTCAAGTTGAGTCACATTAACTTGCTCTTTCAATATTCTATTAATAACAGTCTATATTTGAATCAATTTCAGGGATATTTGGAAGAAGCGATTCTGTTCATTTTAACAACTTCTGAAGCTACCAAGAGTTAAGATATGCAGGACTGTAACATGTTTGAAACAAATCCCCCAACTTCGTAGGGGGAAAAGGTTGCTTTCCCCACACATTGTTTGTAATTTGTAATTTTTTTTATTGTTATAACTTGACACATAGTCATAGAGTGGTATCCACTGCTAAGGGGCATATTTGGCAGAATCACTGATAGTACCTCAAACTTTGAAACATTTAAGGTCTCTCACACTTGAAATTAAATTAACAATGGGTAATTGTAAACCCTGAGTAAATGGGTTTAATCCTGGTAATCTTGTTTTGTGTTTCACACTGTTCATATTTTACCCAGAGTTAACGATTATTCCTGGTCATTCATAATCTGACATGTCACACTGTATATTATTAAACCCTGGGTGACTGTTATTATTTGCATGTTTGCAGTGTCAACAGTCACGACTAGATAAACCAAATCTGATTTTGTGTTTTTGACTTTTGAAAATGGGTAGGATTCAACAAATTGAACATGGAACCACATTGAGATCTCTATCTCTGGGATTAAACCATACAGGGCCTTAAAAATGAAGATTCCAAAAGAAAAGTTTATTAAGAACTAGAATCTAAAATCATATCGAAATATCTTCAATTCTTCTTGAGTTACATGCATTCAAACTTTGGAAAAAGAATATTTATGGCACTCAGACAGGTGTTCAATGCAATTGTTTTGGCAGAAGGAAACAAGATGGAACTGAATTCTGTCTCAATCTAGCAGTTGACACATTTCTACTGTTGCATATATACATTATAGATAGATTGACAGATAGATACAGATATAGACATATTGTTAAAAATGAATGCTTATGATTGGTCACCAAGCAGCATGTTAATTATTTTATCTTTGCTATCAGTCCTACTCATTATTAATCAATATTTTTTTGTATTCCACATTGTAACAATTTGTTTTGCATGGCAGGCTAAGATTCGCCGTGCTGAGCTTCAAAAGGCAAGAGCGCTTCAATCATACTATGAGGCAAAAGCCAAAAGAGAAAAGAACATCAAGAGTAAAAAGTGAGTTCCACAACTGAACATTTCTGTGAACAACTTACTGTTAGTCTTAAGTACTGTTAGTCTTTTAAGTACAAAATATTTTTTTCTCAGGTACCACAGGGTTCAGAAGAAAGCCAAGCGTAAAGAGTTTCTGAAGCAGTTTGAAGAAATGGTAAAGACGAATCCTGAAAGAGCTCTGGAAGAGCTAAAAAAGATGGAACTGTCCAGGATGGAGGTATGTGATGAATTGAAAGAGCAAATACTGAAAGACATACTATGGAAACAAAGATTATGAATAAGTGAGAATTTTTTGGGCTTAAATACATTTTTCTTTGTTTTCACTACAGGAGAGAATGTCTCTGAAGCATCAGAACAGTGGCAAGTGGGCAAAATCTAAAGCTATAATGGCAAAATATGATGATTCGGTGAGAGTGGTTGATTTTTTGTTTGTTTGTTTGTTTTTTGTTTTTTTTCATCCTAATGTTCTTGATAGCGGAATGACACTGAAAATGTTATTTATGATTCCTATTATTTGTCATCAATTACCGTAACACAATATTTATGTTTGGATACCTCCCATGCTCTTCAGGCACGCAAAGCAATGCAGGAGCAGTTGCAGATGAATAAAGATCTTACCCAGAAGATTGTGGTGCCTTCTGATGACGAACATGAAAATAATGAGGAAGGACCGGAGACGGTTCCTGATTTTATGAACGACCCTGAGCCAGTCATTGATCCTGTCAATCCCTGGATGAGAGGCCAACTTACACATGAAGAACCTGAGGTCACCTGTGTCACAACCGAGGAACCTCAAACAGCAGAAGAGGAGAATGAGGAGGAGGAACTAATTGGAGAATTTGAGAGGAAGAGGAAGCTGAGGCAAGCTGATGAAGAGGACTTGATTCCTACGGAAGAAGAGAATAAGAGAGCAGGTTTAAAGAAAATACTTGCACAAAATTTAGAAGTCTGTCATTGTTTACTGAGCTTCATGTCCTTCTCAAAATGATGATTTACTTTTTGCCATGGAACACGAAAGGAAAGGTTTTATATCTAGTGATAAGCTCTGGACATTTTTATTTAATGTGAATTAATCTAACAGTCTATCACACAACAGAAATAGACATGACAACAGTCAGTCAGTGCATGTCTCTGAATGAGTGGTGTGGTTTCGTCTTTTACACACAAACTCACACATGACACACAGAGTTTTCAGCATCTGCAGTCTCAATATCTGAGGACATGAACACATGGGCTTCATCTCCAGAGCTGCTTGGAGAGTCACTTCACCAGCTTTACACAGTTTAATTTGAAAAAAAAAACTACTATCAAATGCACACTGAAACTTAGAGTTTCATGACAAACTGCAAAAATAAAAGTTCAGTGTAACTTGAAGAATTTATGACAGAAATATTGTACTATTGTAGTACTAAAATGTACTTCTGAAAGTAATAATAATTTTGTTATTTAGAAATAGAATACAACCAAGATATTTTACTGCTTAACTTTGTAACATTTCAGGTCATTTACTGGACTTGAACTGCATAATTAAGCATATGTGGGGAATCTCATCCAGACTAACTATTTTTTAACAGAGCCTGCAAGCGAGGCAGTTGAAGAAGATGTGGTTGAGATATCAGACAAAGAGGAGGAGGAGGAGGAGGAGGAGGAAGAAGAGGAGGAGGAGGACGTTTCTGAGTTTAACACCCTTTTTAGGCTTATGAGGAGTGAGAAGACACTTGAGGGTCCAAATCAAACACAAGAAGTGTTGAACATACCTGAGCAAGAAGATGAAGAGGGACTTCTGAATGAAGGACAGATTCGAGTCAGGAATATAGAGGACCTGGAGGTTTTAGGCGAGGATGTCGACCCCCAACCCATTGCGACGCCGTCACTGCCACAGACAGCTGTTGGGGAGGCCACTTCTGAGCCACCTAATAAAAAGAGAAGGGAAATCGACCTGAAAGAAGTACTCACCAAAAAAGCCAAAGCTGTTAAAGTTCCCTTTTTGCCAACAGTGGTTGACAAGGAAGTGAGTTGAATTTTAAATGAAGTATAAACAATAGACCTTAATGAGGGTAAACATCATGGCTGCATCCAAAATTGCATACTCTTAAGTAGGCACTTTTTTTGCATATGTAATTACTATGGTATTTTTTGTATAAGTAATTACTCTTAAAAATAGATGTGTAGTGTGTTCGTGTGGACAAAAAAAAAAAACTCAAGAACATGGGTTGTAACAATTAGACCTATAAGTTAATACCTGTTGTGAACACTGAACAAAATCAGAGTTAACCCTGACTAATGTCTGTCTAGGTTAATTTTAACATTTAATTATGAGTGATTTTTGAGAAGTAACATAGTATGCTGTATTTTCTTTTTTTTTTAGGATCACGATGAACAGATCTCCATCATCAAGGAGGCGTTTGCTGGGGATGATGTAATTTCTGATTTCATAAAGGAAAAAGGGAAACAGGAAGCTGCTGGGAAGCCTAAAGTGGTGGACCTGACACTGCCAGGCTGGGGAGAATGGGGGGGTGTTGGTCTCAAACCCTCCCACTGGAAACGCAAAAGGTAATAGTATTAAATAATTTTTATCTTTAACTTTCAAAATATCTCATGTCTTTCTCCTGTTGTTGTTTTAGCTGTTTAATTATTTAAATTACAGTATATTTTAAATAATTTTTATTTCTCCTACAATTTTTTTTTTTTTTAGTAATTTTTAATGTCTTAAAAAAAAATGAGTAGCACTTCTGAGAAATGTTTAATATGGTACTTACTTGTGATGAAGACTTTTTTGCACAAAGACTTGGGCCAGATTTACTAATAGCTTGTTCCACCAAAAAATTACTGTTAGGAAAAAATTAGCAATTGCTTATTCATTTGTAGGAGTTTCCCTTTGAGATGTACAATTTTTGGGTGGAGAGTATTTAAATCATGCAATGTTATTTACTAAGTTTTGCTGTAGTTAGTTTACTGGTATTTGCACCATTATTTGGCGCCCAAAAAAGCATGCCTTAACCCAATTTGTGCTTGATATGTCTGTGACAGTTGATGATTTGCACTGCTTTTGGAAAGTTGCATTAGTCATTATGGAAATGATCTGGCTGTGTCTGTGTTCTTTAATTGTGCAATGCCAGTAGATCACCTGCAGAACTTTACCATCATCTAGGGATGTCAAAAATCTAGTAGTCGGTACTGATGCCACCAGAAGTACACGATACTTGATACCTAAGTCGATTAAAAAAAGAACAATAATACTTGAAACATTAACTCCTTTATTTAAACATTTTAACATCAGTGGCACTTGGCATTCAAATAATAAAAAAATGAAACCGTTTAGCATAATATTGTCACTGTACCTACATTTCAGTAGTCAGTACCAATACCAGTACCGAATCCCACAAATCTCGATACCAGTTTCGTACTATAGGAGAAAATATTGTATAAGTAAAAGCATTAAAACATTAGCATGTAGCCTTCAAATATTGTTCAGTTATGAAAACATTGAATTAAAAAGATCAAATGAAAATAACAAACACGTTACAGGTAACTGAACAGTTGGCTGGTCTGTTGAGCTTACGGCGCAAGACTTGATGCGCAGTTCTATTCTGACACATCAGATTGGTTTTGTCCTGTCTGTTGCTATGGTTATCACAATGTGAAACATCGGAATTTCAGATTCAATCCCGTATTTTAATGCAGTCGTCACTCCTGAAACAAAGTGTACTTAGCATGAAAAATAAAACTTTTATTCAAATTATGAATGGGTTATATACTGAAAGTGAGCAAAGATGCTCCTTTATAATCAGTGAAGTTGATGATAGTTCAGTTCAGCCGTAGCACAAGCTCACTTGACTGAGTGAAAACTGTTATAATAAAAAAAAAAAAATAAATGTCTATACTGCACAAAGAATCTTTTATTTCCATTGTGTTTATACTTTGGTTACAGTGAAACTATTCACGAGAGTGCAGAGCTCAAGCTGAATGAACTCTGGCAATTCTGACTTAGACGCCTTTGATTAGCCATTGCATTAACACGCTCAGCAAACATCTGTGATCGGCGCAGCAAAAACATATTGTAAATTGATATCTTTAATGCTCTTCACAGACACACTCACAAATACGGGAGCATCTGGAAGGCTGGTATTGTTACATTTTTAAACATGAAGTACCTGTACTTTTAACAGCACTACCATCATCACTTTTATGGGATTTCGGTCTTGAGTTCATTTTACTTGTTTGGGAATCTGGCCCATAATGTTTGCTTTTACATGGAGCAGATCAGTCATGTAGTCTTGATTTGATATCAATTCTTTTGAAACTACTTCAGATCCATGTCTATTTTTCTTTCTTCTAATACTGTAAACTATACAGGGAACCCTCTCACTTGGTAGTGAGGCAATTTATTTTAAACATAAACAGTAATTTAATTGTACCTACACATTCTCAGCTCAAAGCCTTATCATAGCCCTAATGGTATATTTGTCTCTGTAGATTTAGGATAAAAACAGCCCCATCACCTCCACGGCGAGACTGGAAACTGCCTGATATCATCATATCAGAGAACAGAAATACACCGATCGCTTCCCTTCAGGTAACTAATCATCTAGCAGCACTCGAAAGTAGCAGAGTTCTATGAAACTGATATGAGTTTGCGTATAAGAATCTCATTCCCTCATGAATGCATTGAATTCCTGATTGCTAAACAAAATGTAAACAAAAAGCACATGGAATACCTAAGTTATATGTCCTTGTCCATTTTGTTGACACTGTTAAATTTGTTGAATTTCATTGGAATAATGGAAACAAGTGACAGGAGTTTTAATTTAATTCAAATGCCATCTCAGCAATTGAAAGAAATCATAACAGTGTCTCTCTAATTATTATTGTTGTTTTTTCCATAGGTTAGTCAACTACCATTCCCCTTTCAAAACACTGCACAGTTTGAATCTACCATCCGTACACCAATTGGGCAGACATGGAACACACAAGGTGTTGTGAAGAAGATCACAAAACCCAAAGTTGTCACTCAATTGGGTGCAGTTATTGAGCCTATGGTCAAAGAGGACTTCATAAAGAATAAGACCACAACATCAGCAGGTAAAGGACCAGCAATCAAGTTGGGAGAAAACAAAAGGGCAAATAAGGGCAGAAAACGGTCATCAGAAAAGCATCAAGGAAGAAGAAGAAGATCACAGAAGAAGAAAAAGTAACAGATTTGAAAGATTGTGTGACTTCATTAACTACTGGATATATAGATTTGATTTGTGATTTTTATTTTTATTTTTTTTTTATTTTATTTTTTTTTGTTTCAAGAAGACATCTCTGTAATAAATTACCAAATGAACTTATTGTGATTCTTTTCATGGCCACATACATTGAATTGTATTTAACAGAATACCTATTATGAGTAACTTTTTTTTTCATGTTCAAATAAATCCATTTTAGAGCTATTAGCTATTAATTAGAGCTATTTTGTTGCAAATCCTAATGAGTACTTTGTCTCCCTGCTTGAAAGTCTTTTAAATCTTCCAACAAGTGTCAATACTTGAACCTGACTTCAACCCTGAGTTAAAAATTAATTAGAAATATCCTTTTAAATTTACAGTCAAAAAAAAAAAAGGCAACTATGTTTGCCAGAAGTTGGCCATTAAAAATGTACTGACCATGTTCCCAGTATTATAGGTTTTTACCATTTTTCACAGTGAGTTTTTGTATTGATATTGATGGCTTGGATAAGCGATCACAAACTGCTTTTTACCTTAAAAAATACTGGTAACCACCATAATACAGTAGTTCACCTTAAGTGACCTGTCCATAAAACAAGGCATGTATATTGTGCCTGTAGAAAATCATCATACCCCTTTGAAAGAGTTACTTTATGCGTCGTACAGCCTGAAATCAAAACCCATTCCAAAAAAAAAAAAAAAAAACCTTTTCCAGCTTTATTTACAAATTTTGTACTGAAAGAAGAAAAACAGTTTTGAAAATTGTGAAACAACTGAAAAACTAGAATTACAGGGTTGGAAAAGTAATCAATTTTGCATTAAAAGTCAGCCACCTTTTGCTTTAATTACAGCCATTAATCGATAAAACTGGAAAAAGTTTTTCTTGGTATGGGTTTGGATTTCAGGCTGTAAGACAAAGTAACTCTTTCAACTATAGGCACTGTAGATGGTGCACATGGTGATACACACAAAGACAAAACACCTTACATAACATACATGACAACAAAATAAAGGCACACTTTAGGGGAAATCTGCTTTTCATTACTCCCATAGTGTATTAATGCAGCAACATTGTATGGGAAAAGAGATCATAAAAGTAGGTTGATTTGTTTAAAAATCATGTAAATGTATGAGGTGATGACGTGGGCCTTAGAGTATAATAATTTAGCAAATTTAGATAATACAGTATGTTTGTGTGATGTCGGTTATCAAGTTTGTACTATATTCTGTTTTGATCATTTACTTTGTTCAATAAATATTTTACAATATATAGTAAACTTCATTAAAAATACAAATTTTAAAAATACAACTTTTAAATTAAGAATAATTCTGAAAGCTGCTTAAACTGCTTATAGGAGATCCAATAATTTAATATGGCAGTAGTAACAAGTTATGAGACGGTCAATATAATATTTTTAAATATAATGATTTCAGTATAAATATCATGGTTATCTCTTAAGTTTGAAACCAACATTAAAAGATGTTGACCATCCAAGTCTAACCATGTCATATCATGTCAACAATGGAAAAATTGGCTATCTATTATCACGTCAATTATTGTGCCTTTAGTCCCAACAGCAGGGGTGCTTTTTACCGCAAATACCATACTTTCACATATTCTTCAAAAAATGTTGATCCCCTGTAAAGCCCAATTTATACTTTTGCGTCGAGTGTACGCCGTACCCTATGCCATACCCCGACGTACACCTCCCCAAAAATGTAACTTGTGAAGTAGGCTGCGGCGTTCACTTGACATAGAAGTATAAATTGACCTTAACACTGCACACAACAGGCAGTCAAGCCAGCTGCATAACAACAACACAGTAGTAAACACGCTCAGCACAACAGAGTAGTTCAGCAGGAAGTCACAAGATGGGCAGAGCTCCCCCTTCAGGCACTGCAGACTCTTTTCTGCTCTTTGGTTCCACTCACACCAGTCACAGTTGAAGATCACTTTGCCCTAAACCAATCCTGTGAAAGAGAGAGAAAGGAAGAACACAAGGCAACCAAAGCCAGTAGCCCCTCACTGCAGAACACAAGATCCAGGGGGTGTGGTTGATCCACATCTAGGGGGTGGAGATTGGTAGGTTTAGGGGTGGAGATGGGTGGGTTTAGGAATCAGGGGGTGGAGACGGGTAGGTTTAGGTATATGGAAGGTGGGAGGAGTTGGATCTAGATCCAACCATGCCCCCTGGATCTTGTGTTCTGCAGTGAGGACCATCTCACCGAAGCAGCACATGTACTCCCTACAAAAATAATAACTCTCAGGACGTAAGCCACTTGACATTTAAAGACAGCACAAGTTCACCTTTTAAGTAAAACATGCCACAAAAATAAGATTAAGGTTTAAATGATGCTGCGATTAGAAATTGATCAACATGAAGAAAACAAGTATTGTTAACATTTCATTGTTGTGAACTTGTCACTTGTGAACACCTCCAAAACCACATTCACTACAACTGGTTTAAAGTCATTGCAAAGATGAGTAAGAAATGCCTATCTTCGTTTATTTGCATTTGCAATTTCTCTGATATTTTGTGATTGCTAGTGTGGCTTAAGCCTCCAGATACTTTTTGAGATCTGTAGGTCTGTGTACATTTTCCGATTAAAAAAGCCTTTAACATAAGTTTTAGCATTTAATGTTTTATAAATGGCGTTACACAAAGCAAAACAAGGCTTTTACCAAAGACTCAATCATATATGCCATCACCCAAACATTACAACAGCAGGATAGAGAATAAGTTTAGCAAGGAAAATTTACATTTTCCATGCTCATTTCCTTCCTAACAGAGGAAGTCTTTGTTTCTTTGTCCGGATCAATGACAGATTCCTGAAACTGAAGACTTTAAAAACAAACAAACAAAAAAAAAACATCTCACCTGACACCATGTGAATACTTTATGCAGGGGAGGGGCAGGGTGCTGGCATGAAATCCCATTTTTTTATGCAATTGTGACTCAGCAAAAGTGCCTTTCAAAAGTCGATTATCCACGGCAAGATCTGGGAAAGTGTGTAAAAATTAGTTTGTGTTGCATTGTACGATTGCAACTGAGCTGTTAAAAAAGCCTGTTTCAGGAATCGTGGATGCTGTGTTTTTTGGGGTTGTCATACTACAAGTTTTGACATCTGTTCTGTCCTATCCAAGTGGGGCACCAGCTTCAGCTTGTGTGGATATGATGCCAAGGCATGGAGGGGTACAGCCTCAGCCAAACCCTGCTCCGTACACCATCCATCCAAGCAGCACAACTTTTCAGACCGGCAAACCCATCACAGGTAGGGGACAATTTTGAAAAAGCAAATATGATGGGGTCACTACTGTTTTAGAAGAAACATTTTGTAAATTAATTTATGAATTTTTCCAAGATCTGCATGTCTGAATCCAAAGTTTCAGAGTTCTTGCTATACTGTTATGTAATTCATAATTGCATATTAAGGAAGTATTAAAATATGTAAAATCCTCTCAATCAAGAAATTAAAATGTGTTGTCCATAAATCTATTTGGAAACAAAACTTGGAGATTACTTTTGTTTCGTTTTTCTCTGTTTTTCCTTGATTATAATTGCATCTCGTGGCAGTCATGGCCTAATGGATAGAGAGTCGGACTTGTAACCTGAAAGCCACGGGTTCAAGTCTCAGGTCCGGCAGGGATTGTAGGTGGGGGGAGTGAATGTCCAGCGCTCTCAATACCATGACTGAGGTGAGACCCTTGAGCAAGGCACCGAACCCCCAACTGCTCCCCGGGCGCTGCAGAATTGGCTGCTGCTGTGTGTGCGTGTGCGTGTACGTGTACGTGTATGCACTTGTATGGGTTAAATGCAGAGCACAAATTCCGAGTATGGGTCACCATACTTCGCCTCATGTCCTTTCCTTTCCATCTTGGTCACCATGAAGTTTGTAATTCATTCAGGTCAAATTGTGGGAATATTTTAACAGCATTTATAAGAATTAGGCAATTTCATTTAATGCATGTATATCACCTAAAATGAGTATAGTGGTGATAGCATCACCAGTTGTAATGTTTGTTCATTTGTTGTCAGTTATAATCAAAGGTCCAGACTATAGTGGTGTGCTCCTTGAGGCTCGCTCTGGATCTGACTCAAAAGCAATAGGAACCTGGCAGACACCTCCAACTAACACAAAGTTCTTAGAGGTAAGGCTCTGGAATAGAGCCAAAGATTATGCTTCTATTGTGCTGCAATGTTTATGTTGTATCTGATATAGTATGTATTATGATCAGATATGATTTAAATGACACAGAACCCCTTTTTATAATTTAGAAATGTCAGACTGTACCCATTACAAAAATTTACCATGGTGATTAAAGTTTCTAGTCATTTTATAAGATAAAAACCTAGTTTTTGTTTTGGTGGTATAACCAAACATTCAGAAATATGTTATTTGTTACAGTAGGGGCCAAAATTATTACAACACTAGTATTTTCACCAGCTAAAAAAATGGTTTTAAGTCAGTTATTTCTATCTTTTGCTGTAGTGTGTCAGTAGGAAATACCAGTTTACATTTCCAAACATTCATTTTGATCTCATCATCATCCAGTCTGTCTGGAATGACATGAGGAAACAGAACAAACTCAGACTAAATCCAGAAGAACTGTGGCAACGTTTCCAAGATGCTTCCAGAAACCTACCTGCAAAACTACAGTACTGTTAAAAGTTTTAGGCACTTGTGTAAAAATGCTGTAAAATGAGGATGCTGTCAAAAATAATGTCATAAATAGATTTTCTTTATCAATTAACATCTATTAACTAAATTAAATCAATATTTTGTGTGACCATCCTTTGCATTTAAAGCAGCTTTTGCCCTAGGTGCACTTGCGCATAGTTTTTCAGGTAGCTTTGCAGGTAGGTCTCTTGAAGCATCTTGGAGACGTTGCCACAGTTCTTCTGGATTTAGTCTGTCTCAGTTGGTTATGTTTCTTCATGTCATTCCAGACAGACTGGATGATGGTGAGATCAGATCTCTGTGTGGAGCACTGGCTATTGCCAGACTCCTTGTGCAAACAAAAATCTCACTGGATTAATACAATTAATGGCAAAATGAATGTTTGGAAATGTAAACTGATATTTCCTGCTGACACACTACAGCAAAAGATAGAAATAACTGATTAAAACCATTTTTTAGCTGGTGAAAATACTAGTGTTCTAATAATTTTGGCCACCACTGAATACCTGCAAGTGTTATAAATTTGATAATTGTAGTTACTGAAGGTTGTGCGTTCCCTAGTGTTCAGGAAACCAGCAAGGTGCCATCACTCATGCCAACACCAACATAAAAAACAACTCCACTGTCTATACCATGGATTCCACCAGCTACCGCCAAAAATGTCTTCAAGTAAGAGTGAACAAAAACTCAAATCTCAAATTCATACTACATGACTGTACTAATGATGCAATTTGTAAGTTTGTGCAAAATAGCCATTTGTAATCTAATAAAGTTGTTCATTTTCGATTAGAAGTGATTAAATTCAGTATTTGTCCACATGTTCCTTAGGGCCACTGTAGCCCAGCAGCGCACTGTGTTCTGGGTACAGGTGATGTCTTCAACTCTGACTTCCAGTGAGTAAATATTGTTTTATACATTTTATGTCAAAATAAAAGGCTGTCACAAAGTATTGACATTTGTACAAGCAAGGAAAAATCCATGCACCATTTATTAAACAGTTTGACTTTTGTCTCCTAATTATCAGGTGGAGGAGGAACATCACTTGATGTACACAGTAGTGCTGAAAGGATTGTCACACCTGCCCTGTTACTACTTGTTGTCCTGCTGGCAAATGTTCAATATCTAGTTGCTTAAGAATCATCAGGACTGATTAAATTATACTAGCTCAGTTATTCCGTATAAAATATTTAACCAGCATTAAAAATGTAGACACACATTTGTATTTGCCTGACTAAAATTTAGTGGATAATTTCATGTGTATTTAAACTATAAAAAAAAAAAATCAAAATAAATAAATGTAATGCACGATAATGTTTTATTGTGTTTTGGGTTTTAATTAATGACCAGATGAATATATATTATCCCTGGCATATATATCAAGATTTTGTAACCCTGTCAGGTGAAAAAACAGGAATAGTATCCTGCTGATTACACAACAATTTACCAAGTAAATCAACATGAACTAGTTATTTGAAATAAACTTTATTTTAAGAAAGAGACTGCAGAAAGCATACACAAATCAGCTAGTACTTTTATGAATCAGTTCAAAAATACAATTTTGTTTTGTTTTTCTGACCAAATGGAAGATGAAAGGAGTGTTTGGGACAGAGGCACTATTTTTGCAGCCTCTTTGCTGAGTTTACCAAGGCCCTCTAGTGGGCCACAGCCACCTGGCTAAGAACCACTTTGTGTGACATTATTATTATTATTAATAATAACAATAATAATACATTTAATAATATATTGCACTGTTCTTAACCAAGATTTGTGTCTGAAATAAAATCCAATTCAGTTCAATTTTAGCTTAGGTTTGGAAATAAAATGAACAAAAACACCATAAAATATAAATATAACTATATAATATAACTAGCTTCTGATATTGTAAATCAAATTAAGATTGAAAGACTGCAGCTTTATTACTTCAGCTTCATTCATTGCACATGCAATAGTACAAGTCAGGGAAGAGAAGAAACATTTAAAAGAAAAGAAAAACATATATATTATCATATACATATATTATCTTTTATATAACTACTAGTACAACACTAGTCAGGTTTCACAAGTAAAGCAAGAGTCCATTCACACAATACACACAGCTTTTTTTTTAAATAGTGATTTTTATATAGAGTTTAAATGATCTTCTTGAGCTCGTCGTACAAAACCAGGACGAAGGCTCCACCCATGCTTCTGAGCACATTGGACCAGGCACCCTTGAAGAAGGCCTTGCCACCCTCATCACGAGCAATCTTCCTCCAGCAGTCAATAGTGCCGCTGTACATTATGTCAGCTAGAATGATTTAAACACTTAAAGGAATAGTTCACCCAAAAAGGAAAATTTGAAAAACATTTGAGCCATCCAAGATGTAGATGAGTTTTTTTTCTTCACCGGAACAGATTTGGAGAAATGTAGCATTACATCACTTGCTCACCAATGGATCCTCTGCAGTGAATGTGTGCCATCAGAATGAGAGTCCAAACAGCTGATAAAAATAATCACAATAATCCACAAGAAATCCACAAAACTCCAGTCCATCAATTCTGTCCAAAACGTGAGTCCATAAATAACACAAAAAGTCCATCCCCTGTTGTTGTCTCACATCAAAACATCCATCAACATATTTGTTTAGAACAGTTTTGTTCTGTACTAACCTGTAAACGGTGCTAGATCTGTGCATATTTCCCATATTGATTCAGACAAGATGACTTTTCACTTGAAAAACAATATTATGGATAGAAGACTCATATTTTAGCTGGAAGCGACAGTTTGAAGTTACAAATGTCTTGTTGAATTTGTTTGTTACAAACATGCAGCTTTCTACTTCACAAGACATTAATTGGTGGACTGGACTCTGGAGTCATGTGGATTACTTGTGCAGTATTGTGATGTTTTTATCAGCTGTTTGGACTCTCATTCTGACGGCACCCATTCACTGCAGAGGATACACTGGTGAGCAAGTGATGTAATGCTATATTTCTCCAAATATGTTCTGATAAAGTAACTCATTTTCAGCGTATTTTCATTTGCTTTAACATCATATTAAGACTGAACTGAACTAAACCAAACACCAAAAAGGCCTATAAATTTTGGGTGGAACATGAGAGGAAATAATTGTTTAATATATTACCTCTTTTACGTCCAGATTGCATCATCATACGACGACGTACTGTGTCAAAGGGATACGATGTGAAACCAGCAATGGCAGTGACTGTGTGAGCAATCATCCAGCTCACAAAAATATGGGTGTTATTTGGATCAGGTAGCATGCCTGTAAAACAGATATTTTATACCAAAATACTAAATACCAAAATGAATGCAACTGCCCATTAAGGGTTAACAATTTATGATTAGTTGCTTAGTAAAATGAAACAAAAAATTTTCAAAGTGTTATTGTCACACAGTATTTTTGGTTTTAGTGTGGTCAGACAAATAATTAAAATGAAGTAAAATGTGACCCTGGACCTCAAAACCAGTCTTAAGTAGCACGGGTATATTTGTAGCAATAGTCAAAAATACATTGTATAGGTCAAAATCATCGATTTTTCCTTTATGCCAAAAATCATTAGGATATTAAGTAAATATTAAGTTTTTTTGCACCCTCAGATTCCAGATTTTCAGATGGTTATATCTCAGCCAAATATTGTCCTATTCCATACATTAATGAAAAGCTTATTTATTCAGCTTTCAGATGATGTATAAATCTCAATTTCAAAAAATTGACCCTTATGACTGGGTTTGTGGTCCTGGGGGTATATTACAGAAAGTTTCTTATCTTAGGTCTTAACTTAAGATATGATACATTAAATTAGGATTTTTCGCAAATTTGTATTACAGAAGCAAATCTTAACTTGATTTGGGATTCTTATCTTATCTTACAAAATCGTATCTTATCTCTAGTTAGGAAATCTTAAATTGCATCATCAAATTTGACAATCCACTCTCAGGTCCGTTACCAAGCAACCAACACTGCACTAGCTGCTGATGAGGTAAACAAAATCGGCGAGCTTTTAATTTCAGTGCTGCAGAAATTGAAACTTTGATAAGTTTGGTAGAAAGGGCAAAGCCGATACTATTTGGTAAGTTTTCACCTTCGCTCACTCACAAAGACAAAGAAAGAAAGTGGGCAAGAGTTGCTGAAAATGTGTCTTTCTACCATTAAACATCTCCGTTCTTCATTTTCATTAATTAATAAATGTAATGCCATTGTTGGACAGCGCAACTGTAAGTGCTTTTTCTGTTAGCTTTCAAATAATTTTGAAGTTAGGACAGCTTTGGGGTTGCCCTAAAGTTAAGACAGTTTTTAGGATTTTTTGTCAAGTTAGGATGTTTCTGTAATACCCCTTTCCTATCAATAGTTAAGATAAGATAACGCACTTAGGAAATGCTGTTCTGTAATAGCTTTTGTCCTAAATGTGGTTCTAACTGAAATTGCCATGGTTACCAAACAGATAAGATTTTAAAGTTAGGATCTTTCTGTAATACTCCCCCCCATGGTCACAAATAATCTTCATATTTCCACAACAAGATCAACAGTGTTTCAGACACACATAATCACTTCAAAACATTTAATTCTCTCCTCTGTCCCTGTCCACCACCTCTTTAACAGCTGATTTTGAAACTAAAACCATCAGCAGCCAGTTTTCACCTCTTCACACACAGGACCTCAAACAAGCCACATCCACTGCTAAAAATCTCTCTTCCTTCTCTCCCCTCATTGAGGAAGAATTCAGCCATCCCACAACCTGCCCTCTAGAGTCTAGATCCAATCCCCTCACAGCTTCTGCAAGCAATCTCTCAGCACTCACGCATCAACACATCTCTTCTCACAGGCATTTCCCCCTCCGTATTCAAGCAGGCTCAGGTAACCCCACTACTTAAAAACCCACATTAAACACCTGACTTGTAGATAGTTACAGATCTGTCTCTCTCCTTCCATTTACAGCAAAAACACTTAAACGTGTTGTTTTCAACCAGGTATTTACACTTCATCACCAGGACTCATCATACAAGCACATGTTTTTTTTCTACCATTGCTATGCTGATGACACACATCTTTCATTTCAATCAGATGATACCAACGGTAGCTGCATGATACTCAGGCTGCCTGCCGGACATCTCGGCATGATGAAAGAACATCACCTGCAGCTCACCCTGGACAAAGACAGAGCTTCTCGTCTACCCTTCCACCCCAACTCTACAGCACAATTTCACCATCCAGCTAGGTTCATCAACAACTAGCCCATCAAGTTCAGTCAGAAATCTCAGACTAAACTTGGATGACCAGCTGACCTTCAAGGACCACACAGCAAAGACAGCTCGATCAGGAAGATCAGATCCTTCCTAACGGAGCATGCTGCACAACTTCTTGTCCAGATCCTTGTCATTTCTATAGACTGAACTAATACAATGCTCCAACCACATGTCTCGATTACATTATAATGCACCTTTGATGCTGTTTTAATGGAAAAACTAAATGTGAGATACAATAAATATATGTGACTGAAAGTGCAATAATTCTAATGAACTGTAAAAAGATATTACTCAAATGAAAATTACAATTATAATTTGAGCAAAATAATTGTGAATAATTTTTAATAATTTTTAATAATTATAGGCCTAGTCATTGCCCTGGAAGTCACAGTAAAGGGGCAAAGTGCCTTAAGTCTACCCCTAATAAAACCCACCTTTTGCGGTGTCATAGATGCCAAAGTAAGCCGCCCTGTAGATGATGATGCCTTGCACAGACACGTTGAAGCCCTGATACAAGCCTCTTAGACCATCAGACTTAAAGATCTTTGTTAAACAGTTTCCAAGGCCTGTGAATTCTCTCTCTGCACCAGCCTTTCCGACATCAGCAGCCAAACGTGTTCTGGCAAAGTCAAGGGGGTAGACAAAGCACAGAGACGTGGCTCCAGCAGCACCACCAGAGGCGAGGTTGCCAGCGAAATACCTCCAAAACTGGGTTCGCTCAACTCCATCCAGAAAAATCTTCTTATACTTGTCCTTGAAAGCAAAGTTGAGAGCCTGTGTTAGGAAGTACCTAATGACATTTGCCAAGTTGCCTCTCCAGAAGGACAGGAAGCCCTGCTCCTTGGGAATACGTACTACACAGTCTACAATACCTTTGTATTGTTTGTCTACTGTAATTTGCTTGCTGGCATGCTGGATCTGTAAGGAAAGGGCACAGTTTTACAAACAATTTATCAATCAATCAATTTGTCAAATATCACTACATCATTTAACCAATTCAATTTATTGCATGACCTTTGTGTCACCAGTTGCAAGACACCAAGTTGTCAGTCTCCAATACCTCTTCAAAAAATTTATTTTAGTCTGTTTTTTCAGAAAATACCCATTTTAAATGCTTCTTTCAAATTAAGTACTCTGCACCCTGGGTCACATGATCATAGACTGTTAAAAGAAGTATTCACTAATGGTCTTGAGGAAGAGGATTTCATGCATAAGTAAGGGGTTAAGTCATAATAACACCACCTCTGGTTAAGTTGTACATTTTCGTTTGGAACAGGGGTGTCCAAACTACGGCCCGCAGGCCATCTGCGGCCTGGCGGCCCGCAAGGAATTTAAAAAAATTATAGCCTATGAATCTACAGAGGTGGGCAAACTACGGGCGTTTTCATCCAGCCCATGAGGCAGTTGGTCCAAAATAGCTAATTTGATGCAATATCAGTAAAATTCAAAAGATGGCGCTGTAGCCTGTAGTGCGATATATAACCCCTGATTTACACCATCGCGCCATAGATTGGTGGAACTATGATGTCACTTTGTAGGCGAAAACCCGGAAGCGAGTTAGCATTTTAGCACTTCCGGTTCCATCATCCCAGAGTCAATTGGTTTTTTGAATGGGATTTTGGTTAAATCCCTTCAATAAGGTCCGTGGTTCACACAAGCTCAAGATACTTTCACGTTTTATTCTACGACATAAAACACACCAGTTACACCACACTCGTGATTTTTTTTAAACTGTTACTTTCTTAAAAAAGACGGTTGCTAACAAGTTGCTAAATGGGACTACAGGCGCTGTAAGAGACATTACACATCATCACGCCGAACAGTTTATCAATTTACAGTATTTTCCAGTTGTAGTATAATTTGTAATACAATTAATTTTAGAATAACCAACGAATAGTTTCCCGCATTTTATATTGTTGTTCGACAATGTTTTTTTTTTGTTTTGTTTTTGTTTGCTTTGCCCCGAAATGCGACACAAGTCTTCGGAGGGAAGATGCTTGTTTTAGCGCTCAGTGATGCGTAGACTCTGGGTTCGTACCATAAGGTAAACTCATATTACCATTATTACATGTAAACACCACATTTACCAGCTTTACTTGGTGAAAGTGAAACTTTAATGATGCATAGTGCTTAAAGCCACGTTAAAATTAAATGTTTACGGCCACATGAAGCTGTTAGAAAGCATTGAGGATTTCCCAGAAGCAAGGATAAAATAACATTTTGTGTAGGCTAACCACCCTAACAAAATGATAGCTGAAATGTGGTTCGTTCACTAAAATAAGTTTAATCTTACCATATCCAAAAACTCGCGCACTCTGTTATTTAAAAGATTAAATACGCGCGCGGATAAGTTAATTAAAATATTCATATTAATCAAGGATTTATTGACTTTTAATGCACCTTATTTCGAAATGTACAGAAATACGTGCTTTAAATGTCCTTTAGTTAAGATTATTTCATTTATTCACTATACTATTTATTACTACTGTCTCATTTCAGTTTTAGTTTGGCTCTAGTTTTGTATTTATTCCAGTTTATATGAAAAGGTTCATGTAGTGTGGATTAAAATTCATATACAGAGTAAATACGTTTTACTTAACATGTTAAAAATAAGTTTGAAACAGCTGTCGGTATCGTGGTGGTGACGTGAAGGCGAGTGACCATGGTGCTGTAGTTCGTTTATAGCCTAAGTTTAGCTTTTTAGTTCTGGCGCTTTTATTTAGGCTTCAAAATTCGTCAAAGTTATATTATTTTGTAAAGATTATCTTGATGGACAAAACGTGTAAGTTTCATGAACTATGATTGAACACAGAGGCCACTCCAGTCAATGCTTGTGTTTACACCAGCCACACCGCGGCACACGCGCTTCGCTAAAGATCAAGTACTGCTCACTACAGAGCCAAATGACCTCCAGCTCCCCCTCTCTGGATGTCCAGCTCCACCTCCGTGTGAAGTAATGGGTGTTATGTTTATTGATAGGGTAAGGGTAGGGTTAGGGTGTGGTTAGGTGTCTATCTCCACCCATTACCTCCAGCGAGGGGGAGCAAGAGCTCCAGCTCCTCCCATTTGGCTCTGCAGCTAGCACCCTCTCCTAAAGATAGGCGCCTAGTCTATTTTTGACGGACGCCGCGTCCAAGCCGCACAGCAAATACAAAATAAAAAGTCAAAATATATACCCCATAAAACTGGCACAACTGTAAATAAGTTACTTGTTTCAAAAATGTGAAAGTGTTCATTTGTTTTGAAAAATGCCTTGTATTGTTAGGTCTACTGTTTTAAAAAAAATGCTTCAAATTCTCTGTAGACTTTCCAGTATCAGAACAAATGTTAGTGTTAGCCTATAAAGCAATCAAGGTCCAGTGCAAAGCACACACATTTGGTGACGAATGAGAAAAGGCAAGTGAGTTTGTTTTGAGTTTGTATTGTGCATAAAGTGCTCATAAATAGGTAGAGATGGTACGAGAATAGAACTGCCATGTAGCCTATGTACAAGTATACATACAGTACAGTAATAAGTGTGTCAATTTAGAATAAAAAAAAATAAAAAAAATAAATAAAAAATCAAAGCTTCATTTGTCATAAACATATTATGCGGCCCCTCACTTAATGTGGAAAATTGATGTGGCCCTCGAGTTAAGTTTGCCCACCCCTGGTTTGGAACAACCCGTAGTGTGGCGTCCAATTCTTGCAAGCCTGCAAAAACGCTGCTCAGAATTTGCAATGGGTTGTTCTTGATTATGATATTTTTAAAATTTTATACACATTGAACTAAAAAAATTGAAACAAATAAAAGTTTCAGTGAAAAGCTTTAGAAAGCCTTAAGAACACCATTAGAAAAATAAATAAACTGACAACATAACTTTTTAGATTAGTTTTCGTAACCGATAGCCTTGAATATTGTTACTAAAATATCATGTAACCACAGCCCATTTTAAATCTAAAACTAACCTTACAAATGACCTCACACTAATGGAAACTGGGAGTCGACAAAAATCGTGTTGATTATAATCTGTTTTGCTGTGTGATGCAGTCAATAGGGTGCGGGTTGGGGGTAGCCTCAAATGTAGGCCTGCATATATTTGTAGATATTATAATATGGAGATAGCCTACATTTCTATAGCTATCACTAATTTTAAATTGTAATTTTGTCTGCCCCTTATTATGAACATCCGAAATAAACTAGAATACCCCACACATTCAAAGAAGTGTCAAAAATGCACATGCATGTTGAATGATAACGTTTGCTTTAACTTAATGTTCTTCAAATTAATATAAGAAGCTAACTGGTTGCTGAAATATCAACAACATTAACCCTGAAACGTGAGTGCGCGGTAATTGTGTGAAAAAGATGCTTGTGAAAGATGCGTTCGTTTCTATGCGTTCGTTTCTCGTTCAATTATGGCTCCTGGCATGTTTCTATAAATAGAAATTTAAGAATCATCATTGGTCCAACTAATTTTTATTATAAGACAAAGTTATACAGCATCATCTAACAATGACATGAGTATATTCAATATCAACCAAGCTGGACAAATGTGTGAAAAGACATTGATTAATTCATACTTAATCTATAATGCATGTTAGAGTAATCTATACAAGTTGTAAAGCGTACCTGAAGGAGCAGCTTGACTCTTTCTATGGGGGCAACAGCAGTCTCGGAGATCGCAGCGGCGATTCCACCAGCCAAAAAGTTCTGGGCAAATGAAATAGCGGTCTCACTCATTGTTGCGGGATGCTGCTGGCTAATGACCGAATTTATAGATGTTCAACGACTTTTCTAAGGCCCTGAGCACGAGATACAATGAGAAGTCTGTTCTTTTGTTACTGGCCCATCTGTGCTTTAAGGAGGAGGAAACCCGACCTCTGTTCTGAAATATTCGGTGTCTGTGATATTCGGTTGCACTGCCTTCCTGGAAAAACCAGTTAGACCAGCTAATCAACCAACATCATAGGCACCGATCTCCTGGGTGCTTTGGGCTCGAGCACCCACGGGAACGGCCGAGCAACCACAGAAAAACATGAGATAGCCTCTGTTAATTTTAACCAATCAAAAAATCGATTGAGATGCGTGAACCTCTCTGATTGGTGGCTCTCACGTTGGGTCCCAGCCAATGTTCCCTCTAAGCGCATTTCTTATTATGTTGTGACCTCGTAGAAGAAATAATATGCCATTTGACTGTATTCTAGCAAATGTGAAATAATTGCAATGCTCTGGCAAACTGCTATAAGAGTTTGTGTTGCTGTAGAGTTAGAAAGAAAATGTACACCAAATGAGCCAAGTAGGGATAACTGCAGGCTGGAGCAATGGGTGTGGCGAAAGGTTAGGGCGTGCCGAAAGGTAGGGGCGTGGAGAAAGGTCTTGATTGGTGGACAAAGATGTCTGTCAGGGTGTGGGGGGTAGGGTTAGGGGTAGTTTTTGTTGTACTGATTCACCTTTCGGAACACCTCCTTTCAGCACGCCCATTGCTCCAGGCTGCAGCTGCCCCCCGTCTCAAATGAGCTGCTGTAGAAATGTAATACTTTAATGGTTGCAGATGAAATAGCTCAAACTGAAAGCCAACGCAAACGTTGTGAAATGACATGTGGAATAAAAGTTTATCATGCTTTAAAGCAGCAGTTCTCAAACCTGTCGTGAGGACCCCCAAACATTTTTTTATGTCTCCCTCATAGGCCACACCCAGTTCAACACCTGGAGACTCTACTAATGAGCTGATGAGTTGAAACAAGTGAGTTAAATGAGGAAGACATACAAAATGTGCAGTGGTTGGGGGTCCTCAGGACAGGTTTGAGATGCACTGCTTAAAGAAGAGGGGCTTGATTAAGTGGTGGAAATACCGGATGATGGGCACATATACGAGAATGGGCAACAAAACTCAAGAGACATTTACAGTTATGCACAGGTGAGTAGTGTGCAAACTCTACTACATGGGGATGTTTTAGATAACCGTAAAAGAATTCACATAATCACGTTGTTTGAAAATATTTATTTAAAATATTTGTTTTTTGTGTTATTTTATATTATAGTATAAGCATAATAAATAATTAACCCGCAAAAAGGGAATTCATGAGCAAAAACTGCTTCATTTTTTCATATTAGCTATATTATATTATTTTATATTATTTTAATGAATTGAACTGTTCTGGGTGATCTGAATCATTTATTTATTTATTTATTTATTTTATAGAATTTCTTGGTAAGTAACACAGTACTGTAAAAATGTTTTCTCAGGTAACCTAAAATGTGCATCATTTAGGGTCAAATCAAATATAAATATCACATTAAAGTTAAAAGTTACACACTTTTTTGTGGGTATGTTGTACAGGTCTGGTATAAAGAATGTTTTTGATCAGGTGGCCAAAATGTCTGGCCAATAGAGAAAAGTTTTGCTCAGCAAGAAAAAACAAATTACTGGGAACATTGGTCCCGGCTGGTTGTGATACCTCATTTAGCTGACAAACCACAAGTCATTTATTACCAATGGAGAGTAGTGCGGGAGTGACACTTTTCTAAATGTGTGTTTGGACTATGCAAATAAGTTCCACAGGAGGAAAGAAGGGTGGGCCACTCAACCACAGAGACCATAAATATCCCTTATCCAAACCTCTTCCAGAGACCGTGGCATTATATTATCATTATATGATTTTCTAATTTACATAATTTACATGATATTCATTTAGTAGTTGTTGATCACTCTTGTCTATCTTTTGTTAATAAAATGTATTTGATTACACTTGCGTCACACATTTATGCTGGCATCACTGTTATTTGACCTGCTCATATTTTGGTCAGCGGGTCATGACTATGCCCCTTCAGTTGATTCAGGTGGTATCCACCCCCTGATATTTGATGAGCAAGAAACAAGTTAATAGAGACCTGCCTATCTCATGAAACCTGGACAGACAATTGTTATGTGAATCTTTTTCCCAAATCATGGATGACTCCAAATGTGGAGAGGCAGATAGTGTTTGAAACTGCTTGGAGTGAAAGACCATGAGAACGAAAACATTCGAATGACAGCTACCAATCATTTTGCCAGGGTGGACCAGCGGATCAAGGACAAACTGGAGGAGGCTGTGGATGTGGTCCATTGTGTAGGTAAACAATGGCCTTAAAAAGTGACTTCAAAAGTTTTCAACTGCATACCAGGTTTGAAATTTTTGCTTGTTTGCCCAGTTTGAATTGTTGCCATTGCTCCATGCTGTCTTCTGGCTCAACTAACTGGTAAACAGTTTCAAACACAGACTTTGTTCTTGCTCTTTCTGAAAATTGTATTTTCACAGATATGTTATTAATTATTCAAATTAGAATAAAGATTGTGATTATTAATGTTGAGATAATCATGACAACCATGATTGCAATATAACAAATACAATATTTAAAATACTTAAAAATGTTATAAATCAATTAAATAAAACTCCAATAAAAAAAAAATAAATAAAAAAAACTTGAATACTTTGGTAATTAAAATAATGATCAGTACCTGCAATATTGAATAAACATACTTAATTCTTTGAGGCACCAATCCACCTTTCTTCTATGGGGACACCATTAACATTACTTAATAACCTCACTGTAGCCATTATGGGCCACAACTCTTACCTTCCAATAACAACCAAATGGTCTTTTCATCTGCTATTAAACAGCCCTGAAAAACACCACACAGCTTCCATGGCATGGCACAATGCAACTAAAAGAAGGATTAACATGCTAACATGTTTGCATGCTGCAAAGACTGTAAGAAGATTTAGGCTGATGTCAGGAGAGCAGAAGCACATATTGGCCATCCTGGGAAGAAGATCTGGCTCTCCACGTTGGTCATTCATCATTTAAAGAAAGTTAAATGCGATGACATACCAGTTTAAACTTACCACCACAACACTGTATTGCTACTACATTCCATGTCTCACTCCTCAAGCCTCACCATCCCTCTCTGTTTTCTTCCTCCTCAAAGTCTGGTGTGACTGAAGGTCAAACTTTTCAGACTGGCAAACAAATCACAGTTAGGGGAAATTTTGGATAAAGCAAATGTGATGGGGTTACTACTACTGCTTAAAAAAAAAAATCATAAATTTACAAAATTTTACATGCAAATTTTTTTAAAAACTGTGTATCTGAATCTTAAATTTCAGAGTTCTTGCTAAAATACCATACTTGGAATACCAAGGAAGTGTTATATTATGGAAAATCCCTTCAATCAAGAAATGAAAATGTATTGTCAATTAATGTATCAGGACACAAAACTTAACATGGAGATGGCTTTTGTTTTGCTTCTGTTTTCTTTCCTATTTTTACTTGCATCTGAATTACCATGAAGTTCTTAAGAATTATGCAAATTCTCACAATATTTTAACTGCATTTATAACAATTATTTGACAGCTTAATTCTCTTATGCATGTGTATCGCAAATTCCTGAAAACTGGGATAAAGTGGTGATACTATCATCGATTAAAAATGTTAGTTCATTTGTTGTTTGACAGTTGTAATCAAAGGTCCACATCAGGGGTCCGTTCTTCGTACGTCGCTAACTCAGTTAGCTGGATTTGATTGTTGCCGATTTTGCTTGATCTTGGATCATTTGGTTCTTCCAAGCTCATCCTAGACTTGCTGTCATAGCAACAGGTCCGTAAACTTAAACCTGCTCGGGAGCAGGCTTATTTCATGTAAACAGGATTAGATCGCATCTTTTTAAGCAGAATTGATACTTAAAATCTGTCCCAGCCACCGCTACTTTATATTGGTCCAGGAACAATAATTAAAAATAATAATAATTTAAAAATTAATTTGAAAATAATATAATAATGATGTGTAGTCTATAATACTATAGACATAGCCAGTTTTACTCATTGAAAGATGTATTAGTGATGAAATAATGACTTTATAATTGTATTGGAGTCTTATGCTATACAGTTAATCTGAGCAGTGCATTAATTTGAGTGGTGACAGCTATTATGGGAGTGGCTTGATGGAGCCAAGGAGATGCAGATAACATGATCTTGACCCTTAAGAAACTTTAATTAATGCTGTCACATAACAAATATGCTTCAAAGATAAAATTAAATGAATTGCAAATTACAACACTGAAATAAAAATGTAAAGTCTGTACAAACACTAGAAATAGTGGAATATAAATAATTGGGAATCAACAAGAGAGAAGTCAAGATACGTAAACTCAATAGAACGCTTCTCCAGTTGCTTCATGACATGACTGTGCCGGGTCAGCCATTTGGATCGACAACTACACAAAAACGCCGTAGAATAATAGGAGCCAGTCGCGCTTGATCAACTTACAATAACACATTTAAAGTACATATGTATTTTTATATACTTTACTTACCCATATCTATGTTCTATCGTACATTTTCCTTGTTAAATATCAGCTGCTTTGTTTAAAACACTGTACATTAAAGCTGAAATACAGCCTGAATGATGACAACAATATGTACAATCACTAGACTAGTGATCATCAAATCCTTTTAACAGTTTATTTTACAGACTTTATTTTAAAGTCTTCCCCTTTTTTTTTTTTTTTTTTTTACAAAACCTTTTGCTCTCTAGAAACCCGTTTCAGTTGAAAATGTGTGTTGAAAATAAGTGTTAACATTATAAACACTGAATTAATACATATGACATTAAATTTATGACATAAAAATTAGGAATGTTGGACAATAAATGCATAACAGGAATCTTGACAGTAAACTGTTTTTGCAGTATTGTCTCATATTAATGTTCGTTAAAGGAAGACAGTAAACAACAACAACAAAAAAGGTTTTTATGTAAAAAACAAAACAAAAACAAAACAAGTACAGCCACTTTCAACAAAATTGTTTAATTATTTAATTATGACAGACACAGCAATGCATCATGTTCTAATCTAGATCATGTTTGTAGTGTGTTCCAGGAGATTAAAACGTACAATATGTATTTCAGACCTACTCTAATAGTAATAGTAAATAATAATATAGACAGTAAGTAATTGCAAATGTGTGAAGTTGCATACGCTCATTATAACTATAGTGTCATATCCATATAAATCATTATTATGGTATCTATGGCTATAGGACCTGCAGTTCCTAAAAGGATTTAAGTTTACTACTATACTAAAAACAGTTAAATTTAGCAGGTGCATAAGATAGAGCTATGTCCCACTTCAAAACACAATACACTTTTGTGTATATTACCTGTCAGGGTCTTTGGGAAAACGATAAAAAGCAAGATTTTCACTGTCACACTATAGTTTTTGCAGTGGATTGCCTAGCATTGCGTTCTTTTATTCCACTTTAACCTCTCTTTCGTTGTTATTCTGTCTATTTCTGTATATCTGTAACGTTGTCCAGTTGGAACTTTCACCCAAAATGGCGGTTGCTGACCAAGCGCCACCTAGTGGCTGTTACCCGAAAAGCATCAGAGTTTCTCGCTCTGGTATTCTATACTTTTTTTCTTTTAAATCATTTAAAAAATATGCAACATATTTTCAAAACAGCTGCAAATTTCATTTATTCATTATAACATTTATGTAGTTTGTTCGCTTGGCTGTTTCCTTACAAAAGTCCAGAAATTTGTCAAATTTTTCGTCAGGTGTCTTTTTTTAATGATATGATGTCATTACGTTCCTGTCTTGCCGCCAGCCAATCACTGCATTGCTGATCGTGGTTTCGAGTATACACATAGTATACACGATACATCTGCCCTTTTAAACCAACCCATGAAAGCGCAATTATCTCAGATAACTCAGTCCAGCCATACTAATCATCAACAACAGGTGCGTTCGAAGAACCGAATTAGCCAGATCCTGATTAGTGCGATGATATCATCTTGGATGTGTCATTTGATCTCGGATGTAATAAACGACGTACGAAGAACGGACCCCAGGGATCGCAAACCCTGCTCCTGGACAGTTACCATCCTGCAGACATCAGTTGCAATCCTGCTCCAACACACCTGTCTGTAATTATCAGTTAATCCTGAACACCTTGATTAACTGATTCAGGTGTGTTTGATTGGGGCTGGAGCTGAAATCTGCAGGATGGTAGTTCTCCAGGAGCAGGGTTGAAGACCCCTGGTCCAGTGCTTCTTGGATCGTAGATCTGACTTGAATGCAATAAGAACCTGGAAGAAACCTCTAAATAACACAGTTCTTAGAGGTAAGACGTTGCACTGTATATCAGTATTTGCACTTTTATTCTGTTGCAATGTTTTTATCATATCTGATGTTATTACAAGGTACTACCATTAGCACTAACTGATGCATGGTAAATTCTTGCCAGGGGCTGCACATATTTAGTCATTTTGTAGGATTAAAACTGGTAACTTAGTTACTAACAGTTATACACTAGGTAACACAAGGTGCATTCACCCATGCCAACACCAATATAAAAAAACTCCACCTTCCAGGGACTTTGCTATGGTTTCTGGGCCTCCTGAACAGCATATTAACTCAGGTCCCCCTCGGTAGAAATAGATTTTCAAGGGGAGGGGTGTTGTCCCCCTCGGTAGAAATTGCGTTCCAGCTCCCTCTCCCTCATCGGACCCCTGGAATTGCCCTAACCTTCCCCCTGTGACGGTGCTCCTGCCACAGTCTATATCTGGATTCCACCAGCTACAGCAAAAACCTCATCTTCGTGTAAGAATGAACAATGACACTCAAATTCATGCTACATGACTGTACTAATGAGATACAATTTGTAGTTTGTCCAATGTAACAAAAAGAATATGAACTGTTGTTAATTTGTTTATATTGTTTTGTTTTCTCAAATCCATAGAAATGCTGTTTTGAAAGCTAGAAATGTTTATAAGGAAAATGCACAAAAAATAATATTTTATTATACAAAAAAACCCACTTTTGTTAGTATGACTTAATCAAATGAAGAATAAAAAAAGACCACAGCTGTAATTACATCCAGTTCATTCATTGGACATGAAACTGTCCAGTCAATCACATTACATTGTAGTATTCCATGCAATGAGTACTCTTGTAATTGCATATCATAGAACAGGGGTTGCTGTTCAGGAAACCCTGCTCCTGGAGAGCTACCAGAGCTACCATCCTGCAGAGTTCAGCTCCAACCCTAATCAAACACACCTGAACAAGCTAATCAAGGTCTTCAGGGGTCCGTTCTTCGTACGTGGCTAACTCAGTTAGCTGGATTTGATTGTTGACGATTTTGCTTGCTCTTGGATCATTTGGTTCTTCGAAGCTCATCCTAGACTTGCTGTCATAGCAACAGGTCCATAAGCTTAAACCTGCTCGGGAGCAGGTTTATTTCATGTAAACAGGATTAGATTGCATCTTTTTAAGCAGAATTGACACTTAAAATATGTCCCAGCCACCGCTACTTTATTACAAGAGTACCCTACTGGTCCAGGGACAATAATTTAAAATAATAATTTAAAAAATTAATTTGAAAGTAATATAATAATGTTGTGTAGTCTATAAGCTACTATAGACACAGCCAGTTTTACTCATTGAAAGATTTATTAGTGATGAAATAATTACTTTATAATTGTACTGGAGTCTTACACACAGCAATGCTATACAGTTAATCTGAATGGTGCATTAATTTGAGTGGTGGCAGCTATTATGGGAGTGGCTTGATGGAGCGCAGGAGATGCAGATAACTTGATCTCTAAACAACTTTAATACTGTCACATAAGAAATCTGCTTCAAAGATAAAATTTAATGAATTTCTCATTGAAATAAAAATGTAAAGCCTGTACAAATACTAGAAATCATGAATATAAATACTTGGGAATCATGTAAAAAAAATACAAATAAATTAAAAACAGTGCACATTTCATTTATCTATTACAACATTTATGTAGTTTTGTTCGCTTGGCTGTTTCCTTATAACTAAAAAAGACACCTGACGAAAAAGTTGACAAATTTCTGGACCTTTATATGATGTCATTAAGCTGCTGTCTTGCCGCCAGCCAATCGCTGCATTGCTGATCGTGGTTTCGAGTATCGATACATCTGCCCTTTTCAGGGAACACGAGAACGCGCAGTAATCTTAGACAACTTAATCCAGATATTTTAATCTAATACGCAAATTCGTTTGAAGAACCAAATTAGCCAGAGATCAGTTATCAGGATTAGAAGATCTGGAATCTTTCAAATCATCTCAGATGTAATAAGTGACATATGAAGAACGGGCCCCAGGGCTACTTGAAATTAACTGAAAGTGTTTTGAAACCGGGTTGGAACTGAAGTCTGCAGAAAGGTAGCTCTCCAAGAGTAGGGTAGGAGAACTCTCTTCATGTAGTAGGTTCACATGTTCTCTACCCATACAGAGTATTTGCATAACATGACAAGTATATGTAATGTTGCAAAAATAAAAATAATACCATTCTTACTATTAGTGTGCTATTTAAAACAACTTTTTTTTTTCTTTTTTTTTTTTTATGGGAGATCATATAAACAATCTTATGAGACTACAACAGACGAAGGTTCAGTGGGTTGACTTTATTCAAGTCTTAATTAAAAACAGACAAAGTGGAAAACAGCTATGATAACTGAATGACAAATGACCAATGATAAGTCAGTAAAGAGAGGAAACATAAAAAAAAAAAAATACACCTTATCTTTCATATTGAAACACTAGTCAGGCCTCATGAGTAAAGCAGGAGTTCATTCTCATAATACACAGGTAAAGTTTTTCTTCAAATAGTGCATTGTATAGTGTTTAAATGATCTTCTTGAGCTCGTCATACAGAACCAGGACGAAGGCTCCACCCATGCCTCTGAGCACATTGGACCAGGCACCCTTGAAGAAGGCCTTGCCACCCTCATCACGAGCAATCTTCCTCCAGCAGTCAATAGTGCCACTGTACATTGTCAGCTAAAATAAAAAGTAAAAAATTAACATTAAGATATTCAAGACTGAACATAACCGAACAACAAAATGGCTTATAAACTTTGGAAAGAAACAGGGGTTGGATGTTACCTCGTTTACGCCCAGACTGCATCATCATACGACGACGTACTGTGTCAAAGGGATATGATGCGAGACCAGCGACAGCAGTGACCGTCTGAGCAATCATCCAGCTGACCACAATATGAGTGTTCTTTGGGTCGGGTAGCATGCCTGTAAAGCACAAATATTTCAACTAAATACCAAAACAGATGCTATTGCCCAATATGGGTTAACCATTTTGCATTAATGGCTTACTAAAACAATTTCTAGAACTACATTTTCAAGGTCCACATGGCATGTTTTAGCTTGCATACATTAATTATATCCATTAAAAATATTCTGTTTTTGACTAAAGACTGATAAACTTAATTTTGCATGTTGCATTTTAGTTTTTTTTTTGTTTGTTTTTGGGTTTTTTTTTTTTTTTAAATGGTATGACATGTTCTTATCAAGAATATTATTAGTTATGATCATATTGGGAGGTGAGGGTACAGAAATAAATTACAATATTACAATCTTTTTTTTCACCAATAAGTACAATTTCTAATAATATTACATATTATACCTCATAAATTGGAGTTTGAATGCAGATGTAAATGTAATTAACAAAACTATGTATAAAGTGTGTGTGTGTGTATATATATATATATATATA
>JAFVLL020026644.1:49452-62220 GCA_021397915.2 Tor tambroides
GTTATTTAATTTATATAATAATTTATTGATAATAATTGTTAAAATCAATATAATTATTACTTTTGACTTATACATTTTCTTAAAAACGGTTTAAAAGCTGAAATGTAAAGTTTATCATTTTACAAAACTTTTTGTTTTTGTGAAAACTCGTATCTGAATTGTAAATCATGCTTTTTACAGTCATTTTACAGTTTAATATGGTACTATAGACATTGCCCTACCCCGCTAATATGGTATTAATTTTATTTGTGCAAAAAAGGTCTTAAAGTCTTAAATTTGAGCTTAAAAATCCTGCAGAAACCCTGGCGTTGTTTTCCATTTTGTTTGTTTTTTTATTATCTTAAACTTTAACTTGTTGTCCTTGTTACAGTGTAATTATGCTTTTAAGTGCTGAGTAATATAAATGAATATACTTACTATTTGGTTAGGATTAGGGTTTGGTTTAGAGTTAGTTGCATGCAGTTATTTATAATATGCTGTTATTGCTATA
This sequence comes from Tor tambroides, assembly GCA_021397915.2. NCBI lineage: Eukaryota > Metazoa > Chordata > Actinopteri > Cypriniformes > Cyprinidae > Tor > Tor tambroides. The sequence continues at coordinate 49,943 of JAFVLL020026644.1, forward strand.
TTATGGATAACACTTTATAGTAAGGTTCCATTTGTTAACATTGGTGAACTTTATTAGTTAACATGACCTAACAATGAGAAATAATTGTAAAACATTTATTAGTTTCAGTTCATATTAATTGCAACTTTTATGATACATTAGGCTATCTGTTGTTATTATTAATGAATGGACCTGAAGCTAACATGAACTAACAATGAGCAGTTGTAATTTTTTTTTAATTAACATTAACAAAGATTAATAAATACTGTAACAAATGTATTTCTCAAAGTTAGTTAATATTAGTTACTCAGTTGCGTTAATTAACGTTTACTAATGAACCTTAAGTGTTAGCCGATTATGTAACATGTAACGAGGACATTTCTTGTATTTATTACAGATAAATTAACTGATTAGTAGAGTATTTCATGAACTGAGCTGGATGTGTCCAATATGGGAAATATTCACCAAACAACTTTTTGTGTTTTGGAGGTTTTGGGAACCCCTGATCTACAACAATAAACATTAACACCATAATGCAATATACAGTGGGGTTCAAAAATCTGAGACTTCTCGTAAAAGGGCACTTCATTTTTTGTTTATTTATTTTTTTAAAATAGCATAACTTTAAAGACATGATTTTCATAATCTGCCTTTTGCTTAAATGACAGTTTGCACCCAAGCTAGCATAAGTTTTTGCAAAAGTTGTTGCTTTATGCTATCCTGCATGAATCCAAAGAATATCTTGTATTGTTCAGTGGAATCAAATTTTTTAGATTCTTTAAATTCTTCTGAATCCTTTAGTCAAGCCCTATGAAACATATTTCTGTTTTTCTTTTCCATCCATTATTTGTTTTCCACTAGTTGGAATTTTCTAAAAATAAAAAAAAATAAAAAATCTTCCAAACTCCTCCTCTGGGGTGTTCATCCTAACTCAATGCAAAACAATATACGTTTATCGGCCAAAAAAATATGATAACCAGTTGGTCTATATCTTGTGAATGTTATGTCCAACCTTCACGAAATATAGTACACTTGGACAACAGGACAGTGAGGAAATGTGTCAGATTTCATGAATTTCTGATGATCAGTGGAAGACTAGCAGCAAATTCTGTAATAGAGTAATAGATGAGGGGCTTTAATACCAAAGTTGTCCACAAGAGGATGCTGCTTCATTTTACATCTCATCTCATCTAATCTGACAGACAGCTGTTGATTTCACAGTATAAACTCTTATTTGAAAAGGTATATGGCACTCATACCTAATTGTTCACACAAGCTGTTTGTGCTTAGGCTTTGATGTCATTTGAACCCTATTGTACCTGTGCCAGATTAAGCTAAAATATTTATTTTCTGTTGTTTTGTTTTTTTTTAAAGGAGGGCAGTGATGTTGAGAGAAAACACAAGAAGCTACTGGAAGCCATCAGTTCAATGGGTGGAAGAAAGAGGTGTGAGACATTTGAGTTTTATCTTTTTAGTGCTGGTCCACCCAAATAAAAATGTTTGATTGAAACCAAATTCTGGATAGACTACATGGGCTGAAAACTGGAATGTTTGGAAGATGGAATAAGTAAGCTAGTTATATTTATACCATGGTGTGTCAGAATAAATCTGGTTTTAGAAGAGGCAGAAAAAAGTTACTAAAATGTCCAAAACAGCTTTTTGACCAACTGATGCTTGTTTATTCAAGGAAAAAGCAGAATGAGCGCTCTGAAGCAAGTGTGCAGGTCTCGGAGTTCTTTGTCAATGCACAGGGTAAATGCAAAATTTATTCACATTATATCTTTGACTGAAATAGAACATCAGTAGTAAGTTTTCTTAATTCTGTTTAAAGGTACAGGAGAGAAAGTCAACCTTTCTGACCTCCTGGGAACCGTGGAGAAGACCTCAGGAGCCTCCAACAAGACCAAGAAACAGCTGAGGAACCTGCAAAACAGTAAAGGGACTTTGGCGTTACCTCTCAACAAACAGGAAACAGAGAAGGTGAAATGCTGAATTCATGATAAACTGTGAGGCTTGTCACTTGTTCCAAAACCTGTGCTTTTAAATTAGTAGCAATTAATGGCATCAGGGATATAATTTCAAACATGTAGTCCATATAAACATCAATTACATGTCAGAAGCAAATAGCAATCAGAATGGGGTCAGTGATATTTCATTTTAATAATCACTTGGAGAAAAGTCATTTACTCTTGGTGCCAAGTTAGGGTGCTCACACAATTTTAATGTGATTTTTCTAGTCTTCTAAAAAGGTTTTTTTCTGCTGACACATTTGAGGATTTTAGCAGAGTCAGACAATATTCAGTTTAGTTTTTGCTAAAAATGGATCTTTATTTTACTGGTTTTACTTTATTTTAACCTGATTGCTCAGGAATGACTATAGCTATAGATACTGGCATGGTGTTAAAAAGCAAACAAATTTCAAGTCTGTTGCTAAAATGTACGAGTAGTGTAGGCTTTGTGATTTCAACTTTTTACATAACTTTTGTCATGGAATTTTTGTCATAGTTATATGAAGGCTTACTTCTCAACATATGGGCACAAAGGTGTAGTTGTTAAAAAAAACTAACTATTACATCAGGACCCACTATTCTAAATTCAGCCGTGGTATTTTTAGTGTCTATTTTGATTCAATTTTTCTCTCTATTATGTCCACAGATTCAGAGAAGCATAGCGTATGAGAAGACCACTAAAGAGGTGTCTTGCTGGCAGAACATCATAGTGCAAAACCAGAAGGCCGAACAAATAGTGTTTCCTCTGAACCAGGAGTCCTCAGGACCTAAACGGGTGGAGCAGGTTGTGGCTGGATGGAAGGTGTGGATTTTTATTAATTATTTATGTTTTATTTTTTTGGAATGGCTCAAATCTGTCATGGATCGGTTTGGTTTAAATTAGGACTGTAGCTATCGAATATTTTAGTAATCGTGTATTCTACCGAAAATTCTATCGATTAATCGAGTAATTGGATAAGAGCAACTTTTTCTTTATTAAAGAGCAATACTAAATATACAAGAGAAAACAAGGCAGGTCTCTTAAAATGAACAAGTAATTTGTTTACTTTTTAGAAAATGAACATTTTTATTGCTGAAATTGCATATATTAATAACTGTGAAAACTAAACCCATTTACTGCATTTAATTGCCATATTACATTCAAAATGCAAATAAAAATATATAAAAATATAAAAATCATTTTCAAATTACTTTAAAAAGGTAAACATAGTACAACCTAAAACTAAGACATAAATCAAAATAATAGTAATAAAAAAATAATAAAACCTAAACATTGTGCAACTTAACTTTTCTAAGAGGCAAAAATTAGTGGACAGGAAGCTAACGTGGAACAAAAACCATACACATAACACATTTTTCAGCAACATGAATTTAAAGTTATTTGGAGAATAAACCCTCTTAAATGTCTCTATGCATACTGGTGTGTGTGAGATCCTTTAAAGGAGCATGGTTGCAAACATGGTGCACAAACTTTTTACATACAACATATTTTAGGTGCTATAATAATTAAAGCTATGATTAAAGAAAATGACAATTATAAAGTTGTTTTATTTTCTGTCACCTAATATTTTATTGTTATTTATTCTTAAAATAGCCTTATGAAATGTTTTCTTTTTCCTCGGAAATTCTGTGTTGTGTATCTGGTTATCAAATGAAGGCATAAAACATTAATTTCCTTTATCTTTAAATTATTGAAAATTTAAACTTTTTGGCAAACAAAGGGGATTTACTATTAAAGTTAAAACATGGAAGAAATGTTGTTTGATCATTCCTTAAAGTTTTCATAATGTATGTACATTCTGCTGAACAATAGTAATTTTTGTTCAGTAATGAAAATTAGTAATTAGTAATGAAATAGTAATTTCTGCTGCAATGTCTTCAAATAAAACCGGACTTTTATTTTGACGGGTTGCCGTGAATACCTTAAAATTTCTGTGTGTATATGATATGACGCTAGTTTTACTCAAATGAAACGGGAAAACGCTCATGAAGTGACTCTCAGAACAGATCTGGAGATGTTGTTCGTGTATTTATGTCTTCATTGAGACGGCAGACGCTGAAATCACCGCGAGCGTCACGCGCGCTTCAGTCTGTGTGTGGTAAAGGAAAACGCGCGTCTCTGCCATTCATTCATACAGAGATATGATCGCGTAATATGAATTAATGCTCATCAGATCGCGTAAATCAGTGGGAAATGAATAGAAATGATGATTCTGTGTAAATAAATATCAAGTAAACATGTATAAAAACCTGGCAAAGCTATTATTATCAGCGCATGTGAGCAGAGCATAGCGGGGAGCAGATCACTGAAGGAGATTTTACCAGCCATGCCCAGTACAGTTGTACTACAGCATGTCACAGCACAGTAGCGCTACTGCAAACAGGAACAAGTATACTACATAGAAATTTCCTGTCGGTGCGTTATTTGAGCGGACTCTTCTCCGGTGAGCATGAGCGGTAACTGAGCAGAATGCACATTGATAGAGCGGAATTTTGAACGGAGTGTCACGCGGCGCAGTGATGAGAGTGAAACCTGAACACTGCTGGGCGGTGCGGCGCGGCATATATTTTCGGCGGCCAAAAATTCAGTGCATCCCTATAAAATGGACTAAACGATTCTTCAAGGCACATAATTTGCCTCGATGATTTTTTGTATTGGAGTTACTCGAGGAATCGTTTCAGCCCTAGTTTAAATGCATAAATTGCTATTAGGGGTGCACGATTAGATTTTATAACTGTGGATGGTTGATTTTTTCCTTTACCAAAAAGCACATTTACCTCACGTTTGCCCATAATAAGCTATATGTTGCAAATAGGAACAGCACACACACACTCTCCAAAAAAAAGACATTCAATCTAATCTAATCAAAACTCTAGTCAGAAATCATTACTAGTATCTATTGGTGCTTTTCCACTGCGTGCTACGACTCGGCACGGCTCGGTTCAACTCGGTTTGCATTTCCACTGCAGTTTAGTACCGCTTTAGAGTGGGCAGGATTATTTACATGTCGTTATAGTGGCGCCACCTCTACTGCCGTGAATCCTGAAAAACTTTTTAACTCAATTCCGCGTCGCTCCATCTCGCTGGATCCGCTCCTCGGCTATGAACGAGAAGAACTTCTGTACTTCCTCAACAGACAACGAAAGTCATTTTTTGGTTGTTAAAAAAAGGTGCGCTCACTCAAAAACAGTTGCGTTCGATCCTTCGCTGGCTGTGCTGATTTAAATCTAGCGGGTCTGTTGTGTCTCGTGTCGCAAGTTCGCAGTGACGATTTTCTCTGGCCAATAAGTGATCAGCAGAGTTTACACATCACATTTTGGTAACAGTACAGTTCGCTTGGAACCACAGCCGAGGTGGTACTGAAATAAGTACCAGGTACTGTACCCAGTGGAAAACCCCCCAAGACTGAACCGTGCCGTACCATGCAGTGGAAAAGCGCCATATGATTTGTTTACTCTCCAGGGCCTGAATTTTGGTGCGGGATTGCAGGTTTTGCACGTAATTTATAGAATTAGATAGTTACACAAAGATAAGTTAGGTCATTCACTCTCTTCAATATATATTTTATCCTTAATATTCATCACAACCATTTTAGAAATCCGTCTAAAGTAATCTATAGCCATCTTCAGTGCATTTTATGTCTTTAAACTGATTTTCTTAAATGCAACTGTGGTTGACATGTAAAGTATTTGTAAATGATAAATTTTACCAAAATAAATTCTCTTTTGAAAATTTTTATTACCGTTTCAGTTTTATAAGCAGGTTTGAGAAGGAGCATAATTCACCTTTGCTTGTTCATCAGTGTGTTTGTGCTACATTGTAAAATTGCTTAAACTTTGGATTGAATTGAGTGTACAGTATTACAATTCACTAATTCACTTTGCCTTCAAGCAGTCTAATTGCTAACACTGATGTTACATTGAGTGGACTCATAAATTTCATCTTTGTTTTGTCTAAAATCATTGTTACCTTTCTTTATGGCTTCTTTTCCTCTAATCGTACAAAGGCTCAGTAATGAGAGAATTACTATTTACTGGAATTATACACATTTTTGTCCTCAAAACATGTATGCAAGCACGCACACATACACAAAATGACTGTTTCTGATCTTGAGTTGCAGATGTTGCTTTAATGTAATTGTTTCTTTGCATGCTGACCAATTGTAACTAAAACATATGTTTGGGAGAAGCACTTGCTTTTATTTTAATACCAACTCCATGTGTGTATCATTTGACAGGCTCAAACTCCTCTTGAACAAGAGATTTTCAGACTCTTGCGCAGCCACAGCCAGCCAGTCAATGACCCTGTTTTGACTCCTGTAGAGGAGGCATCAATTAAAGCCATGAGCTTGGAGGAGGTATGACTTTGATAAAGCTTCTGTTCTATTGCCATAGATGTTTTATAGCCATTCAAATCAAGTTATTACTGCTTCTAGTATAGGTAGGCCTAGGCCTGGCATTATGACAAGGTGTATACAGTGAAACGGTTAAAATGTATAATGCGTACAGGATTCTGCTGTAATTTTGGAGCAGTATAGAAAACACCTGGGTCATTCCGTGTCAGCTCAACCAGACGTCCACGGCTCAATATTATTTATTTTTTTTGTGGAAGAAATACCTAAAGACAAAATATTCAGTGTCACAGATGTACATTTACTGAGCAATTCACTATTTTGTAGAGGGGGGTCACAGTGACAATTTTCACCTGAGATTCGGAGCCAAATTACAGGGGGGGGTAAAAATGACTTCAGAAAGATGGCAGCATCATTGTTACTTTTAGACAGAGATTGGTAGGTCTATTAGTAAAATTTGTTGACTCTTTTTTCAAGAAATCGTTTTTGCATTATATACCAATGATGAATAAAAGAAATTTTAGAATTGGGGTTTTAACAAACTCTCCTTTTGGCATCTTCATTTTTAAGGCTCTATATGGTTCAGTTCCAGAGATATTGGAATTTCAGTTTATTAAATTGTACCCTTTTTAGTGGTCAAAAACCACTTTTCTTTAATCTCTGAAGAATAAATATTATTTAAATTAAAAATTCTCTATCAAAACAATTACATAGGACATTGTAAACCCTGAGTAAATGGCTTTAATTCTTTGTAATCTTTTTTTAGCTAGAGTTAATGATTAATCCTGGTTATTCATAATCTGACATGTCACAGTGTACATTCCTAAACGCTGGGTTACTGTTATTATTTGGATGTTTGCAGTGTCAACAGTCATGGCTAGATAAACCAAATCTGATTTTGTGCTTTTGACGTTTGAAAATGGGTAGGATTCAACAATTTGAACATGGAAACACATTGAGATCTTGATATCTCTGGGATAAAACCATACAGGGCCCTAAAATGATGATTCCAAGTTTATTAATAACTAGAATTATAGAATCATATTGAAATATCTTGAGTTACATGCATGCAAACTTTGGAAAAAGAACATTTATGGCACTCAGACAAATATGTTCAATACAATTGTATTTATAGAAGGAAAAGAGATGCATTTCTATTTTCTAGTTGGTTTCTAGTTGATCACCAAACAGCATGTTAATTATTCTATCTTTGCTATCAGTTCTACTCATTATTAATCAATATTTTTTTTGTATTCCACTTTGTAACAATTTCTTTTGCATGACAGGCTAAGATTCGCCGTGCTGAGCTTCAAAAGGCAAGAGCGCTTCAATCATACTATGAGGCAAAAGCCAGAAGAGAAAAGAATATCAAGAGTAAAAAGTGAGTTCTACAACTGAACATTGCTGTGAACAACTTAGTTAGTCTTTCTTTTAAGTAGTACTGTACAAAATAAACAGTTGTACTGTATAATTTTTTTTTTCTCAGGTACCACAGGATTCAGAAGAAAGCCAAGCGTAAAGAGTTTCTGAAGCAGTTTGAGGAAATGGTAAAGACGAATCCTGAAAGAGCTCTGGAAGAGCTAAAAAAGATGGAACTGTCCAGGATGGAGGTACTGATGCATTGAGGGAGCAAATACTGAAAGACATACTATGGAAACAAAGATTATGAATAAGTGAGAATCATTTGGGCTTAAATATATTTTTCTTTGTTTTCACTACAGGAGAGAATGTCTCTGAAGCATCAGAACAGTGGCAAGTGGGCAAAATCAAAAGCCATAATGGCAAAATATGATGATTCGGTGAGAGTGGTTGATTTCTTTCCATCCTAATGTTCTTGATAGCAGAATGACACTGAAAATGTTATTTATGATACCTATTCTTTATCATCAATTACTGTAACACAATATTGACATTTGGATATCTCCCATGCTCTTCAGGCACGCAAAGCAATGCAGGAGCAGTTGCAGATGAATAAAGATCTTACCCAGAAGATCGTGGTGCCTTCTGATGACGAACATGAAAGTAACGAGGAAGGACCGGAGACGGTACCTGACTTTGTGAACGACCCTGAGCCAGTCATTGACCCTGTCAATCCCTGGATGAGAGGCCAACTTACACATGAAGAACATGATGTTAGCTGTGTCACAACTGAGGAACCTCAAACAGCAGAACAGGAGAATGAGGAGGAAGAACTAATTGGAGAATTTGAGAAGAAGAGGAAGCTGAGGCAAGCTGATGAAGAGGACTTGATTCCTACAGAAGAACAGAGTAAGAGAGCAGGTTTAAAGAAAATACTTGTACAAAAATGAGCATGGTGATTTACTTTTTGCCATGCAACACGAAAGGAAAGGTTTTCTATAATGTACAAACTCTAGGGCTGGGTGATAAATTATATCATATCGAGATTGCGATAAATCTAATGATAAGCTCTGGACATTTTTACTTGATATGGATTAATCAGTCTATCACACAACAGAAATAGACGTGACAACAGTCAGTCAGTGCGTGTCACTAATAAGTCCATGTTCTGTGTCTCCGTGTGAATGAGTGGAGTGGTTTCGTCTGTTACACTCAAACTCACACGTGACACTCAGTATTTTCAGCATCTGCGGTCTCAATAAATGAGGACATGAATACAAGGGCTTCATCTCCAGAGATGCTTGGAGAGTCACTTCCCCACCTTTACACGGTTTCATTTGAGAAAAACTACCATCAAATACACGCAAAAATAAAAGTTCAGTTTAACTTGAAGAATTTATGACAGAAATATACTACTATTGTATACTAAAAGTAATTTATTATATTATTTTATTTAGGAATATAATACGAACAAGATATTTTACCGCTTAACATTTCAGGTAATTTACTGGTTAGGATAGGGTTAGCTACACATAATTTTATGTGTAGCCTATGTATCTTAAATGCAGGGAGACGTGAAAGAAGAATCAACTCGGTATTTCCGTCTGAAACACACCTCTATGCTTGTGCGTGTTTTGGGTGTGTGTGTGAGAACAGCGCGTGAGTAATAAATTGAGTTCTTTCATTTCTTCTTGTTGTTTAAAATCTCTTGTACTTGTAAATTGGTCTGAAAATTAATCTGCGAATCACATGCGTGCTGAATGGTGGGGTCTGGTCCGTACGCATCACGGATCAACTGCGATCCGTTTAACCCCTAATATATGACAGATCAGAGCAATCTTTCATTTACAAATAGAGCATGAAATCGTCAAATTGCTACTCCATATCACTCGCAAACAACAAAAATGCAGAATAATTAGAACAATCATTAATTCGCAATAAATACAGAGTGTCGTCATCTATACAAATTTTTCCTAGAAGGTCCTTGCGACTCGGTAGCAGCTCATCCACGGCCCGGTAGTGGGAGTGTGGCTCGGTGGTTGGGGACCTCTGATTTACTGCACTTGAACTGCATAATGTAAAATAAAGTGTATGTGGTGATTTTCATCCAAAGTAACTATTCCTTTAACAGAACCTGAAAGCGAGGTAGTTGAAGAAGATGTGGTTGAGATATCTGACGAGGGGGAGGAGGAGGAGGATGAAGAAGAAGAGGAGGACGTTTCTGAGTTTAACACCCTTTTCAAGCTTATGAGGAGTGAGAAGACACTTGAGGGTCCAAAGCAGACACCACAAGGGTTGAACACAGCCGAGCAAGAAGATGAAGAGGGACTTTTGAATGAAGGACAGATTCGAGTCAGGAATATAGAGGACCTGGAGGTTTTGGCTGAGGATGTCGACCCCCAACCCATTGCGACGCCGTCACTGCCACAGACAGCTGTTGGGGAGACCACTTCTGAGCCACCTAACAAAAAGAGAAGGGAAATCAACCTCAAAGAAGTACTCACCAAAGATGCCAAAGTCGTCAAAGTTCCCTTTTTGCCAACAGTGGTTGAAGAGGAAGTGAGTTAAATTTTAAGTGAAGTATAACCAATAGACCTTAGTCAGGGTAAGCGCCATGGCTGCATTCAAAATTGCATACTCTCAAGTATGTACTTCTTTTGAATAAGTAATTATTTCATGTTTTATATAGTATGACTGAATGTAATCCAGATTTATTACATTTGCCTTGTTGTCATTGTCTTATGACCTTCCAGCATTAGTTGTGTTTCTTCACTGCCGTTCACAAATTCTCTCCTGTGGCCTCATAGGGTAGTAAAATGTTCATCGGATGGGCATTAAGAATGTTGCCAGATGTATAAAGTCATTTGGATGCTTTTCATCTGCTGTTATATGAATAGTTTGAGATTTCGGATGCAGGCCATGTTAATTTAACAGAAACGAAAGCAAGCCTGTTATATATAGATATATTGTGTGTTCTTGTGGATGAAAAAAACCTTGACTTAACCTGAGTTAACCTTGACTAAGGTCTGTCTAGGTTAACTTTAGTTAATGGAAAGGGGAAAGGGAAATGGTGTGTGGCCAAGTATGGTGACCCATACTTGGAATTTGTGCTCTGCATTTAACCAAAATGCAGAGCACATTTAAGAGTGATTTGTGAGAAGTAACATTTTATGCTGCATTTTCCAGTATTTAAAATGTTTTCCCTTTTTTGTTAGGATCATGATGAACAGATCTCAATCATCAAGGAGGCCTTTGCTGGGGATGATGTAGTTTCTGATTTCATAAAGGACAAAAGGAAACAGGAAGCTGCTGGGAAGCCTAAAGTGGTGGACCTGACACTGCCAGGCTGGGGAGAATGGGGAGGTGTTGGTCTCTCACCCTCCCGCCGGAAACGCAAAAGGTAATAGTATTAAATCACTTTTATCTTTAACTTTCAAAACATCTCCTGTCTTTCTCCTGTTGTTGTTTTAGTGGTTTAATTATTTAAATTACAGTTTATTTTAAATATTTTTTTCTCCTTCACTAGCTTAAAGTTATATTTAGTAATTTTTAATTAAAATGTCAAAGAAAATGAGTAGCACTTCAGAGAAATGTTTAAAGTGGTACTTACTTGAGATGAAGCCTCTTTTGAACAAAGACTTGGGCCAGATTTACTAACAGTAACAGCTTGCGCCACCACATACCCCTTTAAAAAAATTACTGTTAGGAAAAATTAGCAATTTGCTTATTCGTTTGTAGTTTGTAGAGTTTCCCTTTGAGATGTAACTTTTTTTTTTTTTTTGGAGGAGAGTATTTAAATCATGCAGTGTTATTTACTAAGGTTTGCGGTAGTCCAATTACTGGTATTTGCACCATTATTTAACACCCAAAAAAGTATGTCTTAACCCAGGGATGTCAAACTCAATTCCTAGAGGGCCACAACCCTGCAGAGTTTAGCTTCAACCATAATTAAACACACCTGATCCAACTAATCAGGTCCTGGAGACTTATGCTGCATTCACGTGCTATCGGAATTATCGTAAATACGAGTTTCCCAGTCGGAAATTGGCCATATAAGGCCTCTCTAAGACCGTTCATGTCCAATTTCCGAATAGGAAGCTCCTGTTTATGATAATTCCGATAGCATGTGAATGCAGCATTATTTGAAAACATGGTTTGTGTGTTGGAGCAGGGTTGGAACTAAACTCTGCAGGGCTATAACCCTTCAGGAACTGAGTTTGACACCCCTGTCTTAACCCAATTTGTGAATGAATGAATGAATGAATGATGCATTTATATAGCACTTTATTGTGTATTGCCGTACACCCAAAGCGCTTTACAATCATGTGGGGGGTCTCTCCTCAACCACCACCAGTGTGCAGCATCCACCTGGATGATGCGACGGCAGCCACAGGTCAACGGCGCCAGTGCGCTCACCACACACCAGCTACAGGTGGAGAGGAGAGAGTCATAGAGCCAATCAAGTGGATGGGGATTGTTAGGATGCCATGATAGACAAGGGCCAGTGGAGGGAATTTGGCCAGGACACCGGGGTTACACCCCTACTCTTTACGAGAAGTGCCATGGGATTTTTAGTGAC
>JAFVLL020026644.1:62320-112650 GCA_021397915.2 Tor tambroides
CCCAAATAAGCGATTCACTTTGGAGAAGAAGAAGAAGAAGAAGAATAAACGGAGCAATTCCAATAGGGTCCTCACACCATCGGTGCTCGGGCCCTAATGAAACAGTATAGCATAGTAATTTCAGTACTATACCAAAAAAAAAAAATTGTAATCCTGTAATGCAAAGTAAATGCATTAAAACATTAGCATGTAGCCTTCAAATATTTTTCAATTATGGAAACACTGTATTAAAAATATCAAATAAAAGTAATAAAATAAACGCATTACAGGTAACTGAACAGTTGTCCGGTCTGTTGCACTTGCGCTGCAAGACTTGACGCTCAGGTCTATTCTGACACATAAGATTGGTTTCGTCCTGTCTGTTGCTATGGTTATCACAATGTCAAACTTTACAATTTCAGATTCAGACCCACATTTTAATGCAGTCGTCACTCCTGAAACAGTGTGTACTTAGCATGAAAAACAACTTTTATTCAAATTATGAGGTTATACACAGAAAGTGAGAAAAGACGCTCCCTTATAATCAATGAAGCTGATATTAGTTCAGCTCAGTCGCAGCACAAGCTCACTAAGTAAAAACACCGGTTATAATAAAAAAGTCTATATTGCACAGTGAATCTCTTAAATACATTGTGTTTATACTTGTGTTACGGCAAAACTATTCATGAGAGTGCAGAGCTCAAGCTGAATGAACTCTGGCGGTTCTGACTTGCACAACTCTGATTGGCCATTGCGTTCACACGCTCAATAAACATATCTGTGATTGGCTACAATGATCAGTGTTGCAGAAACGCATTGTAAATTGAAATCTAAGGCTGTGTGATTAATCGACATTCAGGCGAAATCACTATTAAATCATCTGGATTCATGCGATTATGAAAGCTGTTAATGCGCAGCTTGTCAGTGAAGTACGGCTCTGTTATCAGTAGTAAATGCAGCTCCATCTGAAATCACGGCGAGTTTGAGTCGTTTATAATGTGCATTTGAAAAAGCAACATGTATCAAACATCTTTCCGAACATGAGAAGCATTTATGAACCTCTTGGCCAACAAAATACCACATTTCATAGCATATTTTTTACTCCAAACTCACTTCATAACATCGTTCGAGTGTTTGAAATAAAATCCTTCTGTGAGATGATGTGGCTTCTTACACAGAATAAGGCACGCAACATGTTTCATAGTATTCTAAGAAGTGATATAGACTATGTTGATTAGCATTAGCTGGTTGGTGTTACTGGTACAGTGGAAAGGTTGATATTTTGACATTTTTAAATTTTAAGTACCAAAGAGCTGGTAATTTTGACAATGCTACCATCCTCACTTCTATGGGATTTAATTTTCCTTATTTAGTGAATGTGGCCCAAAATGTTTTCTTTCACATGGAGCAGATGTAGTCTTGATTTGATATCAGTTCTTTTGAAAATACCTCAGATCCATGTCTATTTTTCTTTCTTCTATGTAAACTATACAGAGAACCCTCTCACTTGGTAGCCAGTTCTGCTACAAGTTGGCTTCTTTTTTTTTTTTTTTTTTAAACATGTCAGTTGTAAAGCAATTCAGTTGTACCTACACATCCTCAGCTCAAAGTCTTATCATAACCCTAATGGTTCATTTGTCTCTGTAGATTTAGGATAAAAATGGCCCCATCACCTCCACGGCAAGACCGGAAACTGCCTGATACCATCATATCAGAGAACAGAAGTTCATCAGTCGCTTCCCATCAGGTAACTAATCATCTGGCAACATTCAGAAGTAGCTGAGGTCTATAAAATTGATAGGAGTTTGAGTATAAGAGTCTCATTCCCTCATGAAGGCTTTGAATTCCTGATTTTGAGAAGATGCTTAACAAAATGTAAACAAAAAGCAAATGGAATACCTAAGAAATTATATATCCTTGTCCATATTGTTGTCCCGGTTAAGTTTGTTGGATTTCTTTGGAATGCTGGAAACAAGTGACAAGAGTTTTAATTCAATTCAAATGCCATCTCAGAAACTGAAAGGAAGCCCAATACTGTGTGTCTCTAATTTTTATTGTTGTTTTTCATAGGTTAGTCAACTACCATTCCCATTTCAAAGCACTGCACAGTTTGAATCTTGCATCCGTACACCTATTGGGCAGACGTGGAATACACAAGGTGTTGTGAAGAAGATGACAAAACCCAAAGTTATCACTAATTTGGGTGCGATCATTGAGCCTATGGTCAAAGAGGACTTCATAAAGAATAAGACCACAACATCAGCTGGTAAAGGACCAGCAATCAGGTTGGGAGAAAACAAAAGGGCAAATAAGGGTAGAAAATGGTCATCAGCCAAGCATCAAGGAAGAAGAGGATCACAGAAGAGGAAGAAGCAACAGACTTGAAAGAGTGTGTGCCTTCAGTAACTGCATAAATAGATTTGATTTGTGAGGTAAAGTGTTTCAATAAGACATCTCTGTGATAAATTACCATATGAACTTATTGTGATTCTTATCATGGCCACATACATGTAATTGTATTTATCAGAATACCTATTATTAGTAATAACTGTTTTTTCTCTTCTGCCGCTCTCAAATAAATCAATTGCAAAAGCGCTAAATTGTTGCAAACCCTACTGAGTTGTTGTTTGACTGTCTTCCTGCTTGAATGTGTTTTAAATGTTCCAACATGATTAGTGTCAATACTTGACCCTTACTTGAACTAAGAATTAAAAATTAAATATCCTTTTAAATTTACAGTAAAAAAAAAAATGCCAGCTATGTTTGCCAGAAATTGGCCATTAAAAATACGGTGATCATGTTCCCAGTATTATGGCATTTATCAACTCATAACAGTGTTTTTGTATTGATATTGATACTTAATGTCTGCTTGGATAAGCTATCAAAATCTTTAGCTTATTGTCTATTGTACCACCCTTGGTGCTTAGGTCTACCAGTATATTTTAAGGTGGAGTTCACCTAAACGTGGCAAATACTCATATACATACAGTGCCCATAGAAAACCATACCCCTTTGAAAGAGTTAGTTCGTTATATCATAGAGTATTTGTGGATGAAGAGAGCAGTCCATTGCCACTCACCATGGAATTTGACTGAACTTGAGCAATTCTGCAAGGGGAAAAAATATTTCCCAATCTAGTTATGCAAAGCTAGTACAGTAATATCCAAAACAATGAATGGCTGTGATTAAAGGAATAGGTGGCTCTACAAAGTGTCTCATCAGTGGACTGACGACTTTTCCAACCATGTTATTCTAGGTACACCCTAGGGGAAATCTGCTTTTCATTACTCCCATGGTGAATTAATGCAGCAACATATTTTGTGTTAAAAGAAATCATAAAAGTAGGCTGGTTTGTTAAAAAGTCATGTAAATGTATAAGGTGGTGAGGTGGGCATCGGAGTACAATCATTTAGCTAATTTAATACAGTATGTTTGTGATATCTGATACCAGCAAAGTTTGTACCATATACTGTTTTGATCATTTACATTGATCAATCATTTAAATTTAAATTAAGAATAATTCTGAAAGCTGCTTAAACTGTTTACAGGAGATCCGATAATTTAATATGGCAGTAGTAACGATGTATTTATTTTATGAGATGGTTAATATATTTTCAAATACAATGATTTCAATACATCAGTTCAAGAAATTCAGAATATCATGGGTTTTTTTTTATTAAGCTGGAGACCAAACTTAAAATATATTGACTAACCAAGTCTAACCATGTCATATGTCAACAAATGGAAAAATTGGCACACTATTATCATGTCAATTATTGTGCCTTTAGTCTCAACAGCAGGGGCGTTTTTACCGTAAATGCCATACTTTCACATATTCTTCTTCAAAAAAAGTTAATCATACCTTGATGCACACCTCCCCAAAAATGTACTCAGTGCAGAAGTCTAAATTGGCCTTAACACTGCACACAACAGGCAGTCAAGCCTGCTGCATAACAACAACACAGTGTTTCAACAGGGAAAAAAACAGTAAGTCACAAGATGGACAGAGCTCCCCCTTCAGACACTGCAGACTTTGCACTCAGATTCTGCTCTTTGGTTCCGCTCGCAACAGTCATAGTTGGAAATCACTTTGGTCTGATCCAATCCTGTGAAAGAGAGAAATGAAGAACACAAGGCAACCAAAGCAACACATGTAGGGTAGACTGAGTACAGTAGAGACACTTTCTGCTTTTTTATCACTACACAAAAACTAGATGCTGAAATGAAGTGATTTTTCACATGATATTTCTTTTGCTTGTGTACTAAAATATCATAAATTGATAATAGCCATAAGTAGTTTACATTTTCCACAATTAGCTCATAAATATGAGGTGCATTTTTGTTTGAGCTGAGACACCCATCTTAATGCTCTAAAGCTGGCTAACCATTTATTGCAAATGTAATAAATTACAAAATTACAGTTTTAAATAATTACAGTTTAAAAATAAATTTATCTATTTGCTTTATTTAATTCAGATTCAGTTAAACAAAATAGGAACAAATATTTAACACTAGAAAATATATGGCAAACAGTACAAATGTAAACATAACAGTAAAAATAGCTTGCTTCATCATGGGGACCTACAAATATTCACATAAGGTTAGAATTTACTGGTATTACTATACTTGTAGGGACATTTGTTCCCCATAATGTAGGTAATACCAGTACACAAACACACACAGCATCTGTATGCATTTTATTTTCTATGATTGAACTGTTCCTGTATGTACATAGCAACCTATAAAGGGTGTCTCAGCTGTACCCACTTTACCACCTTGTATATTTCTTAAAATGTCATGTAATCCTTTTAGCATTCATGTTAGAAAATATGTCCATTAATAATAGACAGTTGAAATATCACAAATGAACAGAATTTGCATACCATATGTGTAAATGTGACTTTTATCCTATTTTCATAACACTGTACAACTAAACAGCATGAGAAGCAATAGGACATCAATCCGGGTACTGACATGCTCACACGTTTCTCTAGATCATGAAAAAAAACCTTGCATGGCACAATGTCATAACATATGTCTATTTTTAGAGAACAGAGTAACTTTTCCAATGGTATATGTTAAGTTTAACAATCATAAAAGAATAATAAGCTATTCATTGTGGAAGGGCCATGTTGAAATGAAAATCTCACCTTGGAAAAAAAAAAATTTCGTGGAAAGACGCACACATTTCAAATTTCCCACGATCAAAGAGAACACTAATACACGTGTGGAGCACGTGATCACGGCTACCCTACTCCCTACAACAGTAACTCTCAGGATGTAAAAACATTCTTTAAATTATCTTAAAAGAGCCACTTGACATTTAAAGACAGCATAAGGTCACCTTTTAAGTAAAACATGCCACAAAAATATATTTGTTAAGGTTTAAATGATGATGTGATTGAAATTGATCAACATGAACACCAAAAAACACATTCACTCCAACTATCTTCATTTATTTGCATTTGCAATTTCTCTGATTTTTTGTGATCGCTAGTCTAGCTAAGCCTTCAGATACTCTTTGAGATCACTGTTACAGGTCTCTGTACATTTTCTGATTTAAAAACATAGGTTTTAGCATTTAATGTTTTATAAATGACGTTAAACAAAGCAAAAAAAACAAAACAAAGAAAGGCTGTTTACCAAAGACCCAATCTTACATGCCACCACCCAAACATTACAACAGTAGGATAGAGAATAAATTGAGCAAGGAAAATGTACATTTTCCATGCTCATTTCCTTCCTAACAGAGGATGCCTTTGTTTCTTTGTCCAGATCAATGACAGATTCCTGAAACTGAAGACATTTTTCCTTCGGAAAACCATTCCACCTGACACCATGTGAATACTTTATGCAGGGGAGGGGCAGGGTGCTGTGCTGGCATGAAATAGCCATTTTTTATGCAGTTGTGACTCAGCAAAAGTGCCTTTCAAAAGTCGATTGTCCACGGCATGATCTGGGAAAGTGTGTATAAATTAGTTGTGTTGCACTGTACGATTGTAAATGAGCTGTTGAAAAAGCCTGTTTCAGGAATCATGGATGCTGTGTTTTTTGGGGTTGTCATTCTACAAGTTTTGACATCTGTTCTGTCCTATCCAAGCGGGGCACCAACTTCAGCTTGTGTGGATATGATACCCAGGCATGGAGGGGTACAGCCCAAGCCAAACCCTGCTCCATACACCATCCATCCAAGCAGCACAACTTTTCAGACTGGCAAACCCATCACAGGTAGGGGACAATTTGGATAAAGTAAATATGATGGGGTCACTAATGTTTTAAGATACATTTTGTAAATGAATTCATGAATTTTTCCAAGATCTGCATGTCTGAATCCAAAGTTTACAGAGTTCTTGCAATACTGTTATGTAATTCATAATTGCATACAAAGGAAGTGTTATAATATGGAAAATCCTCTCAATCAAGAATTTAAAATGTGTTGTCCATAAATCTATTTGGAAACAAAACTTGGAGATTACTTTTTTTTTTTGCTCTGTTTTTCCTCTGTTTTTTTTTTAATTGCATCTTAGTCTACATGAAGTTTGTGATACATTCAGGCCAAATTCTGGGAATGTTTTAACTGCATTTATAAGAATTATTAAGTAATTTAATTAATGCATGCATATCACCTAAAATGAGGACAGTGGTGATAGCATCTCTGGTTTTAATGTTTGTTCATTTGTTGTTTGTCAGTTGTAATCAAAGGTCCAGACTATAGTGGCGTGCTCCTTGAGGCTCGCTCTGGATCTGACTCAAAAGCAATAGGAACCTGGCAGACACCTCCAACTAACACAAAGTTCTTAGAGGTAAGGCTTTGGAGTGTGTAGAGTTAAAGATTACGCTTCTATCGTACTGCAATGTTTATATCTGATATAGTATGTATTATGATCAGATATGATTCAGCTGACACAAAACCCCTTTTTATAATTTAGAAATGTCAAACTGCACCCATTACAAAAATTAAAGTTCTTTTCATAGTTGCCACAGTTAACACTAAGTGGACTAATTATGGAAACTCCAATCAGGGACTACATATCTAGTCATTCTATAAGATAAAAACCTTTTTTTTTTTTTTTTTTTTTTTTTTGGGATAACCAAACATTCAGAAATATGTTATTTGGTATACCAACAAGTGTTTTATATTTGGTAATTGTAGTTACTGAAGGTTGTACACTTCCCTAGTGTTCAGGAAACCAGCAAGGTGCAATCACCCATGCCAACACCAACATAAAAAACAACTCCACCGTCTATACCTGGATTCCACCAGCTACAGCCAAAAATGTCTTCTTCAAGTAAGAGTGAACAAATACTATCTCAAATGCATGCTACATGACTGTACTAATGATGTAAGTTGTAAGTTTGTGCAAAATAGTCATTTGTATGCTAATACAAATACTATTGTTCATTTTATATTAGAAGTCCCCCTTAAATATTGCATAAAAATGATCAAAACACTTCAATATTTGTCCACATATTCCTTAGGGCCACTGTAGCCCAGCAGCGCATTGTGTTCTGGGTAGACGTGATGTCTTCAACTTTGACTTCCAGTGAGTATATATTGTTTTATACATTTTATGAATAAAAATAAAAGGTTGTCACAAGGTATTGATATTTGTACATGCAAGGAAAAATCCATACACCATTTATTAAACAGTTTGACTTTTGTCTCCTATTTATCAGGTGGAGGAACATTACTTGATGTACACAATAGTGCTGAAAGGATTGTCACACCTGCCCTGTTACTTCTTGTTGTCCTGCTGGCAATTGTTCAAAACCTAGTTGCTTAAGAATGATCAAGACTGATTAAATTAGCTCAGTTACTCCGTATAAAATATTTAACCAGTATTAAACATTTAGACACACATTTTTATTTGTCTGACTAAATCAAATAAAAATAAATAATGTAATGCACAAAAATGTTTTATTGTGTTTTGGGTTTATATTAATGACCAGATGAATTTACATTATCCCTTGCACATAAATCAATATCTTGTCACTCTGGTGAAAAATCAGGAACATTATCCTGCTGATTACACAACAATTTACCAAACAAGTAAATGGACATGCACTAGTTATTTGAATTAAAACAACTTTATTTTAAGAAAGAGACTGCAGAAAGCACAAATCAACTAGTATTTTTTGTGTATGAAATCAGTTCAAAAATACTATTTTGTTGTGTTTGTCTGACCAATGGAAGATGAAAGGAGTGTTTGGGAGACAGGCACTATTTTTGCACTCCTCCTCCTCCTCCTCCTCCTCCTCCTACTACTACTACTAATAGACTGATAGTTCAAATATGCCATTTCCTAAAGTTAGAGATTTAGGTGTCATGTTTGATATTTAAAGGTCAGTTATGGAACATCCTTATTAAAGACACAGAAAAGTTCATTCATAACTTCAGTGCTGCATTACTGTAATAAGCTTTTAGACAGATGACCCACTATAAGCTGCAGCTTGTTTAAAACCCAGGAACCAGAGTTCCAATCATAAAATTTCTCTTAAAGCTGCTTTGGAATAATGTGGATTGTAAAAAGCATTATAAATTTAATTGAACAATTGCTTACTACAAAGTATACTCTCTACTGTTTATTTCAAAGCATGTGAAACTTCTCAAACAGTAATATGCTGCATTGTTTCTACATCAGTATGTTGCATGTTTAATTCAGAAAGTTGTCTCAAAAGTATTAGTACCAACCTTTAATCAGAGTTAAAGGCTTTCTTCCCTTTTGACAAAACACTAAGAACAGTCAAATAATAAACAAGAATTTGAATAAAACATAACCAATGTGCACACTCTTGTATGTCTAGAGATGACAGCTCAGAATATGAAAAGCAATGACATGTTTGATAGGGACCAGTAATAAAACATAGCACACTATGGAAAACGGATTCCAATTATTGTTTATTAATAATAATAATAAAGTGAATAATATATTGCACTGTTCTTATATCACCAAGAATTGTGTCTGAAATTAAATTCAATTCAATTTTAGCTTAGGTTTGGAAATAAAATGAACAAAAACACCATTCAAATATAAATATATCTCAGCCTCTGGTATTGTAAATCAAATTAAGACTGAAACAACAACAACAATAAAAGACTGCAGCTGTATTACTTCCGGTTCATTCATTGCACATGCAATAGTGTAAGTCCGGGAAGAGAAGAAACATTTAAGAAAAGAAAAGAAAATCATTATAACCATATACACATATACTGTATTATCATATACATGTATTATCTTTAATATAACTACTAGTACAACACTAGTCAGGCTTCACAAGTAAAGCAAGAGTCACAATACACAACTTTTTCTTTAAATAGTGAATTTTATATAATGTTCAAATAATCTTCTTGAGCTCGTCGTACAGAACCAGGACGAAGGCTCCACCCATGCCTCTGAGCACATTGGACCAGGCACCCTTGAAGAAGGCCTTGCCACCCTCATCACGTGCAATCTTCCTCCAGCAGTCAATAGTGCCGCTGTACATTATGTCAGCTAGAACGAATTAAACACTTAAAGGAATAGTGCACCCAAAAAGGAAAATTTAAAAAACATTTACTCACCATTGAGCCATCCAAGATGTAGATGAGTTGTTTCTTCGCCAGAACAGATTTGGAAAAATGTAGTATCACATCACTTGCTCACCAATGGATCCTCTGCAGTGAATGGGTGCCGTCAGAATGAGAGTCCAAACAGCTGTGAAAAACGTTTCAGTAATCCACAAGTAATCCACACCACTCCAGTCAAACAATTAAGAAACAAATCCATCACTTTAAAGTTTAAACTGTCACTTCTGTCCAAAATGTGAGTCCATAAATAACACTTCCTCCAGTAAAAAAGTCCATCTCCTGTTTTATTTGTTTAGAACAGTTTTGTTCTGCTCTCACCTGTAAATGGTGCTTGATCTGTGCATATTTCCCATACTGATTCAGACGAGATGACTTTTCACTTGAAAAACAATATTATAGATAGAAGAATCATATTTTAGCTGGAAGTGACAGTTTGAAGTTAGAAATGTCTTGATGAATTTGTTTGTTACAAACATGCAACTTTTCACGTCACAAGATGTTAATTGGTGGACTGGAGTCATGTGGATTACTTGTGAATTATTGTGATGTTTCATTCACTGCATAGTTTCCATTGGTGAGCAAATGATGTGATGTTAAATTTCTCCAAATATGTTCTGATAAAGTAACTCATTTTCAGCATATTTTCATTTGCTTTAACATCATATTAAGACTGAACTGAACCAAATATCCAAAAAGGTCTATGGATTTTGGATGGAACATGAGAGAAAACAATTGTTGGATATTAGGCTACCTCCTTTTCGTCCAGACTGCATCATCAGATGACGACGTACTGTGTCAAAGGGATATGATGTGAAACCAGCAATGGCAGTGACTGTGTGAGCAATCATCCAGCTGACAAAAATATGGGTGTTATTTGGGTCGGGAAGCATGCCTGTAAAAAATAGATATTTTATACCAAAATAACAAATACCAAAATGAATGCAACTGCCCATTAAGGATTAACAATTTACAATTAGTTGCTTAATAAAATAGAACACATTTTTAAGGTGTTATTGTCGCACAGTATTTTTGTTTTTAGTGTGGATAGACAAATGATTAAGATTAAGTAAAATAATCTTCATATTTCCACAAGATCAACAGTGCTTCTCGTCTTCCCTTCCTCCCTGACTCTACAGCACAATTTCACCATCCAACTAGGTTCATCAACAATTACCCCATCAAGTTCGGTCAGAAATCTCTGAGTAATCTTGGATGATCAGCTGACCTTCAAGGACCACATTGCAAAGACAGCTCGATCATGCAGGTTTGCATTGCACAACATCAGGAAGATCAGATCCTTCTTAACGAAGCACGCTGCACAACTTCTTGTCCAGGCCCTTTTCTAGGCAGAACTAATGCAATGGTCTTCTGGGAGGAGTTCCTTTATGTACAATCAAACCTCTACAAATTATTAAAGCTATAGTTCACACAAAAATGAAAATTCTGTCATTAATTACTGACTCTCATGTTGTTCCAAACCCGTTAGACCTTTGTTCATCTGCGGAACACAAATTAAGATATTTTTGATGAAATCCGAGTGCTTTCTGACCCTCCACAGACCGCAAGGGTCCTACCACGGTCAAGGCACAGAAATGTAGTAAGGACATCATTAAAATAGTCCATGTGATGTCAGTGGTTCAACCATAATTTGATGAAGCCACGAGAATACTTTTTGTGTGCAAACAAAACAGAAATAATGTCTTTATTCAATGATTTCTTCTCTGCCAGGACAGTCTGTCGCCATTATCGAGAGTACCACGACTCAGGGGTCAGAGAGCTCTTGGATTTAATCAAAAAAATCTTCATTTGTGTTCTGAAGATGAACAAAGGTCTTACAGGTTTAGAACGACATGAGAGTGAGTAATTAATGACAGAATTTTCATTTTGAGGTGAACTTAGCAGCAGGGGCGTAGATTACGCGGGGGACGCGGGGGACGTGTCCCCCCCACTTTTAATATCACATAAATTCATCCCCCGCACTTTTTCGGGCAAGTGTGCTGGCATAAAGGTTTTCAAGAACCGGTGTGAATAAATATAGATTTAAATTCAAAGAGACAGAATAGTCTGTTGCATGACCTGATGTTTTATTCGGACCCAGAGTAAGGCGAGATGAACATCACGGACGTAACGCTCATTACATGCAAGATAAATTCATACTGGCGAAGCGGTGCTCTCGCGCAAGAGAGTTGCACCATGAAATTCCTAATATATGAGATGGATGAAAACAGTTGTTTTCTGAAAGAAAAGAAAAAAAGCGACCAGTTTAGAATGCTATTACCGCGATATGTGGTCTATTTTCAAGTCATCTCCAGGTAATAAATAAAGTATATGAACAATGCAGTGATAATTGATATAGCATTCATTACAGTATAGAAACTATTCTGCCTCATGTGATAAAAAAGTGTTTGTAGCATATAAACTAATCATTATTATTGGTTATTGTCCAGTGTATCTGATTTCTAAGACAATTAAAAGCTAGAAATAAGAGAAAAATTCAAGTCGCCTATACACTACCAGTCAAAAGTTTTTGAACAT
Organism: Tor tambroides; assembly: GCA_021397915.2. Classification (NCBI taxonomy): domain Eukaryota; kingdom Metazoa; phylum Chordata; class Actinopteri; order Cypriniformes; family Cyprinidae; genus Tor; species Tor tambroides. The sequence continues at coordinate 74,403 of JAFVLL020026644.1, forward strand.
TAAGATTTTTAATGTTTTTTAAAGAAGTCTCTTTTGCTCACTAAGCCTGCATTTATTTGATCCAAAGTAGGCCTACAGCAAAACAGTAAATTTTGAAATATTTTCACTATTTAAAATAACTTTTCTATTTGAATATATTTTAAAATGTAATTTATTGTGATTTCAAAGCTGAATTTTTAGCATCATTACTCCAGTCACACAGAAATCATTCTAATATTCTGATTTGCTGCTAAAAAAACAAACATTTATTATTATTATGATGTTGAAAACAGCTGAGTAGAATTTTTCAGGTTTCTTTGATGAATAGAAAGTTCAGAAGAACAGCATTATCTGAAATAGAAATCTTTTGTAACATTATAAATGTCTTTATCATCACTTTTGATCAAATTAAACCATGCTTGCTAAATAAAACTATTAATTTCTATCATTTCTTTTCCAAAATAAATAAAATAATAATAGTAATACTAACTCCACACTTTTGAATGGTATAGTGTATAATGTTACAAAAGCTTTTTATTTCAGATAAATGCTGATCTTTGGATATTTCTATTCGTCAAAGGATCCTGAAAAAAATTACTCAACTGTTTTAAATAATAATAATAATTAAAAAAGATATAGAAATATTAGAATGATTTCTGAAGGATCATGTGACTCTGAAGCCTGGAGTAATGATGCTGAAAATACAGCTGCAGATCACAGAAATAAATTACATTTTCCAATATATTCAAATAGAAAGCAGTTGTACATAGTAAAACTGTATTTTGGATGAAATAAATGCAGGCTTGGTGAGCAGAAGAGACTTATTAAAAAAAAAATAAAAAATAAAAAAATACATTATATATATATATATATATATATATATATATAACATTTCTGTCCCCCTCACTTCTGAAATGATGGCTACGCCCCTGCTTAGCAGCATAATTGGTCATCACACCCAGAGGCGTCATGCCCATTCAAAGTGAGGGGGCACGTGCCCCCTCAGATTTTTGAGCCAAGTGGATTTTGAATGCAGCTTTCAAAAACAACAACAACAACAAAAAAAATAGCCGAATAATATTTTCTATATTTGATACTCATACCAGCGTGAAGTCGTTCATCGCATCATATCATCAGCTGCTAAATTCAAATCTGCTTTCGCTAGCTGGCGCTGAGCCAGAGACAGACGGGTTTGTACAGCGCTGCATTATAACCAGTGGCGTATAGCCAGAATTTTATTTTTGGGCGGGCCTGGGCAAAAGTGAGCGGGCACTAGGCTAACTAACGGATGGAGTCCAGTGGCGTAGCGCAAATCCGCGGCCCCCAATCGCTAACTCAAGAGTGCGTGGGTGGGTTGGGGGCTGTTTACTCATTAGCAATATTGTAAATATTTGTTTTAAACCAGGAAGGCTAGCCAGTGGATATCACACAAAAAACGTGCAAACTTTGCGCAATAGTTATGCGCACACACAGACACACACATCTGAATTTCGTGTGGTGCATTCGCACGGGATAAGCGAAGCCTGTGATTTTACTGACTTATCTCCTGGATCCCCGGATGTCAAGATTTTGAGAGTCCCGTTCTATGGTCCAGTTAGATGGATTTTAAAAAAGAAACTAATATAGTTTCGTGCCCTGTGTCATTTACATTTCACCAGGTTAAAATAATATCTCAGCTTTATGCTTGATTATTTTGTAACACATTAACCTCGAGACCTTTTCAGCTTTCTCTTTCTGCAAATTGTATAGTTGTGTAGTGTAGTATAGCGATATGACAGCACCCAAAATACTATCAAAACACTCCAACGCAGCTCCATTCTTCGCGAAAGATGTGGAACCGGAAACAAAAACCTCGAAAAATGATATACGACCCGCCAAATACTGGCCAAATCACAGAGATCCCGATTCGCACGGGACTAATTTTATCACAGGACCTCGGTGTTTGGCGACATATGGTAGGTCATTTGCGGGGGAATTTTTACTTTACAAATTACAGACATGGCCGATTCGCACGGGATTAAGATCACAGACAACCTCCGCAATTATTACAAATGACTGGAGGTCACCAGGTAATACTAATCCCGTGCTAGAAAGTAAAAGTAAAAACTGATGGCGCTTTTGGCATCTGACGCTGCATTAACGGCGCATATATACTCTCAGAGACGAATCTACTTCATATGCTGATAATGGTAGCATATAGCTAAATGTTTTAATTTACTCCCTTAATATTTCACATGTGGCCCGAACATAGGCTAGTGGAAAAACAAATAAATAAATAAGAGAGAAGAAACATATTTCGTGTTAAACAGGTTTTTTTTTTCTTTAAAAAAGTCGGTGCTTGAAATAAAGCTTTTTCATTGATGATTGCAGTGTTAATAATTTTAATTAAAGGCCTATACTTCATTGTATAATAAACCTGTTTTGAAAGACCTTTTAAAAAACATTTTCAATGAGGAGGTCTAATCTAGCAGCTCGTCAGTTATGCGTTGATGGCTATGAAATTATTGCGGGGCAAATTAATTGTAATATTAATTTAATAATAAAAGTAACTTAATAATAATAATAGGCCTAATAGGCTAATAAGAAGAATGTAACAGGCCTATGTTAATTGAAAATGCCAAATTAGATATAACTAATAAGTGTATAAAATTATTTTCTTCAGAAATGTCATGTTTGTGATTTGTTTTTTGTTTTTGTATTATTATTCGTTATTTAAATTAATAGGCCTACAAATTAGGAAACAGGTGCAGTTAATCGCCGGCGTCGGTCACAAAATTTATATAAAATAAATTAATTAATTAAAAAAAGGCTAATCTTTGGACGACTGGCAACAGCTGGTCTTAAATTCTTTGGACACCCCACACCAAAAGACTTTGAACACCGACTGAAAACACTGACTGAGCTCAAATGACATTCATAATCGGCCACATAAACAGTAGCGTGTTCCCGGCTTCAGAATGAACCGGTTCGCGCGTGGAACCGTTACTTGAGAACTGATGGATGGGCTCTCTCCCTTAAAGGTATCATTGGTGATTGTCTTCAGAAACATTTTTTGTTAATCTGGTTTAAAGTCTCTTCACATCCTGATAGCAATCATTAAGTTAAGTGGTCTAAATGTATTTATCTGTATTTATATATTCTGTGGAAGGTGTAGGACCAAGAAATGTTCGTCCAATCAAAACACTCGATCCGAGTGTTTTAATTGTCTTTCCTACCTGTCTGTCAGCGTATGTATTTGCATACCTCTGTGCACCCTGCAGATAGAGCAAGAATGGCAGGCAAACATCAACAACCCGATCTTCCTTCCTGGTATTGTAGTACTTGTACTAACTGTGCTATAAAGTTTTCTCACCGGTGAATGACACATGATGTAGCCCAGCGGTTCCCAATCCCAGTCCTCGCGCTCCCCGCTCTGCATATTTTGCTTAGTCTCGCTTAGTTAACACACCTGATTCAGATAAGCAGCTCGTTAGAAGAGAGCTACGTGCATGAACTGTGTCGATCGACATGCTCCCTACACAGTGTTGTTGCTCCCTACTCTGAGCAGGAAATCCGTTGGAAATTTATTTCACTTGAACATTCATGCAATCTCAGCAATGATCTTTACACACAGACGAAACTTACTAGAGAAGTGTGTGTATACCTCTGTAAATAAATACAAGTTAAATTCACATCTTGCACTTTATTGCCCTTTGTATGGAACATATGCACTCTTTTGAACTGGAATCATGGCGGAATGTCTGGTGATGTCACTTCATAGGACACCATGACTTACGGTCAAATAGAACAAAAATCAGAGGTGATAAGATATACATATGAAATGTGCAGAGCGGGGAGAAGCTGAGGACTGTGTGGAAACCGCTGATGTAGTAATTTAATGTCTCTGGTATTCTGCTCTCTGAGCGTATGTGCGTTCAGGGGCGTGGCACAGACGTTGCAGGGGAGGGTGGGGCCGTTAAGCTTTCAGTGCTATCAGGCTAAAGTTAACATTTTTCAGAGATATTTACTACGCTAGAGTGGGATTTTTTAAAGATCTTTTTTTTTTTTACAGAATTATGCCTTGCTGCTGTCTTTCTAACATTTTCTAAAACAGCTACAAATTACAGTCCAACTTAATGGGTGAACACGCACGAATTTACATGCGCGACATGCTTGAAACAGCCTGGATAACAATTGGCTAACACTGCTGTCAATCAAATTAATCAAGAATTATGCAAAAACACATTCTATTTATTTTAGTTATTTGAGATGTTATAATAGTTCACTAATTGTGTTGAAATAGATTAAACAACAATTATTTAACAAATATTATATTTGTATAATAAACTGTGGGGGGGGGGGGGGTTCATCAGAGTGGGCGGGCCCGTCAGTCATCCTGAAGTGCCGGTGTTTTCTTCACTTGCTCGCTGACTGAATACCTCTTTCTGGCGAATTATCTCGTCAGAAACAACAAAGTGCAGATGTGTGTACGGATCTGTAAGTAAGATATTCATTTCACAGTGTAACAGCTTCAGTGATTTTAATGGGAGTTTTGAGAAGTGCTTGAACCAGGGCGCCGTAGGGGAAACAGTCAGGCGTTTGATTCTAAGGGCCCGACGATAGGGGGGCCCCCGAGAGAAACGTGATTTCTACCGAGAGGCCGCTAGAGCCCTGCATTTCAGCCCGGCTCCGACGGGCAGCCGACTATTTTGCGCCCGCAGTGGGCTTCGGCCAATTTTCACATCATAGTTCAAAGGCAGCGGGACGGACCTCGGGCCTGTTTTATTCTCCTTATTTATATATTTTTTAGACATCCATCATTTAGTGATGAAAAAATTCCCAGCTGGTGGAAATATGCAGACCGTGCCGCGACTGAGAGCAGCTGGAGGTGTTTGATGTCCACTTGTGGCAACAGCAAACGCGTCAGCGCAGCTGAAAGAGTTCTTCAAATACACAATAAAGCTTGCCGTAAAACCCCAGCAAAGTAATTACCATGAATGTGTCCAGGAAATAGTAAGGAGATATTTTAATTTACTAATCATGGAGTGTTTTCTGTGTCAGTGTCGCAAAGATGAAGATGACGATCCCTGACTCTTCGTCTCCCCTCATTAGACGCGCCTTTTAGAGAGAAATGCATCTTCACGGACTATAATGAAAGAGTTTTGTTTTCGATTTGATTTATTTCGTTAAGAAGTAATTTAAAGCTTTCTATATATATATATATATATTTATCATGTCTGTGAGGCATGTATTCGCTGACTTTCGATTCATTTTTGTGAAGCGCTCCTGTTCAAGACGAGATGGCAGAAAGCGCATCATGGTTTTCTTTGTTTTATAAAGTTATTTTATATGTTTTATAAAATGTTTTGTTGATATTGTGAGTGCACACAAATAAATGTAGACCCTTTACAGTTCCGAATGATGGATTACGCTTACTTTTATGAGCAAAAATTATAGCATAATTTGTTTCCATTGAAAAAACTGCAATTGATTGCGCTGCTGCCTCCAAGAACTACTGATGCAGTGCACATTTATCTAGGTTTAACGTTTAAACATTGTTATATGCTTGAACTGTTTTAGTATATTTAGATTTTATTTTAGGCAAGTCCTGATGATTTGAGAAGGCTAAATTGATCAAACATGGTTATGATCAGCCTGCCGGTCTGCCGCTGGCCACTTGGTCATTACTTTAAGAAAGAAAAAGAATTAATTAACGAACAAAAAATGCTCCAAACGTTTTTCTAAATTAACTTCATAAAAAAACGAAACGAAATATAATCACTTTGCCATTACATCCAAAACTGAACTGAAACAGTATAATCTGATTTGGGAGAAGGGGTAAAAAGACGGGCTCGGGTCGTTCAGGGCTCTACCGGGATAACAGCACCCCCCCCCCCGAGAGGGCCCAAGTGAATATGCTGTTCAGGGGGCCCAGAATCCGTAGCGGCGCCCCTGGCTTGAACTCTAGACTGTCAGTGAAAATATTCTTTGATAAGGTAGGCCTATGTTCTTTTCTCTCTTTCTGTATAACGAAAGTTTTATGATAAGTAGCCTAACTTACAATGTTTTTAATATTCACAATAAATATAAAGTCAGTCGTATTAAAAATATGTTATGGCGTGACACCCATATCTGTTACTTCAGTAAACAGAGGTTTTATGCATAGGTTAATAGACTACATGTCTCTTAAATATGAATAAATAGTTATATTAAAAAACTCTTTGATATCTCAATCTAGGTGACAATCGAGATATTGCATGATATAGTTAATGCGTTTGGAAATGTTTTGAATAAAAAGGAAAAAATAAATAAAACATAAGTGCTATTGTGGCTGCTGTGTGTCACATGACAACCCCCCACCCCACCCCTCTCCCCTCTCGTGCCCCCTCACAAATAATGAGTGCATGACGCACCTGGTGGCTGCTGTATATCACATGACAACCCCCCACCCCACTCCACCCCTCTCCCCTCCCCTCTCGTGCCCCCTCACAAATAATGAGTGCATGACGCCCCTGGTGGCTGCTGTGTCACATGACACAGTGCAACTGTAGATTTGCAGTATAATGAAGTACAGATGCAATATAACTGCAGTTCAGTGATACGCTGAAATGCAGCTGAAGATTTCAGATGCAAAAAATACTGATCTGATTAAATTTATTTAATTGTATTTTTTTATGAGCATTTTTTAAATAAAACTCCTATGATTAGGTTCAGTAATTACACTTTAATGGCAATTGCACAATTGGTTCTTTTCATTGCCAATAAAGTCTTCTTGTATAGGCCCTGTATTGCAGTTATGTTGTATTGTGCAACATGTAGCAAGTGCTGTGGTTACAGTAGACTTGGCAAGTGTTTTTATTTTATTTATTTATTTATTTATTTATTGTAATGTAGACTTCCTATAAAATATTCGAACAAAAATATTTTTGTACAAAAAATATTTGCTTATGGAATATTTCACCCGCATTGATTAATAGCCCGCACGTGAGATCTTCCTTCGCGCCAACGGTCGTTGTCCTGACAACGAGTCTCGCGAGCAGCTGATTACTTGTAACGGTAAATCAGCGTCTTTTCTGTAGTGTCTACTGTATACTGCAGGATGGATATAAAAGTATAAAATACGTTTTGGTTTCACAACATCGTTCATATGCGAACTATCACAATTAAAGCACAAAGACATGACAACTTTACACCCCGAGGCCATTCACAAGTGTGACAAAAGAGAAGAAACGCTTTCCGGAAGAGAAGTTCATCAGGCGAGTTGGAGCGTTGACTTTGTCGAGTCATCAAGTTTAGCGGTGAGTATAATGTCTAATGTCCTCATATATCTTTAGTTATAATGTTAGAGAGATGTAAAAAGACTTCACGGATATCTTATTCAACCCGCTGAGATGAGAAGAAAATGAGAGGAAACGCCGCTTCCGTACTGATCTGCAGCGCACGCGGGTCAGCGCGCGAGGTGCTTATGATAGATAGCACAGAACACAGAACTGAAGTCTGATAGACAAAACACTTTTACTATAATAAAACAAATCATAATTATATTATAAAATCTCAAAATCTAATCTAATAAAACATCAACATCTCAGTCCAACCAGTGACAACCCTGTGTATAGATGCATTTAATTATGCTATGGCTCAGCAATTTGTTATAAGCAGATCTGTAGAAATTAGTCATGTCATTGTCCAGCTCAGTTCAGTTCTCAATAGCATCAGTACATCATTTATAATAATGGAATGAACAAAATTGTACTGAATACTGTGTATTTGTTTGTTTGTTTCTAGGGGAGCGTCAACCCCTAGTTGACATAAGGAAAAAAATAATTGAAAAGTGTTCAGTGTACAATGTACCCCTCTTTGCAACAGAGGAAGCATTAGGACAGAGGAGTAGAGAGAAAGTGAAAAGGCACTCAACAGATGTTGGTGAGACTTTATATCTGGAAATGCTTTAAAGGTCACTCACATTCTAGTTAGCTACAAATCTGTATTTGCCTTTGTTAATTTTTTTAGGAATATCTGACAATATTTAGTGCTGGATATACTCAAAAATAGAATAAATCAGATTAATGTGACATTAATGTGTGGAAATGGACATTTTATCAGTGTGTGATTGCTATTTTCAGGAAAATGCACTGGTAACAACTAAAAAAAGAAGACCAAAAATATAATTCTACAGAAGATGATGGCTGTGGTGAAACAAGCACTCAAATAATGGTGAGCAGTAATCTACTTTTATTTTATCTTTTGTTAACTATTATCTTCATAGTGTAGAATGCATAATAACTGATATTGTATTTCAGGAACTAAGACCTGTGGGAGTGCTGGAGAAATCAAGTGTACCAAGTCCTCTGTCTCCTCAGCCATGGAAGAGATCTTCAGACATGAAGAGATTGAGGAGTTAAATGAAATCAAAGAGCTAAAAGAAGATTTACAATATTAGTGCCATTTCAGTATGCAAACAGAGAGAGAGCTGAGGGAGTGGAAAGGTAATGAATATCTAATTATAACAGCAATTATTCTCAATGCTTAACATCAGCTCTCAACATTTTTTTTGGTGGACTCTTTGATTCTCTCTGATTGACTGGAAGGTGTGCATTAAAACAATGAATGCAGATAATTACAATCAGTTCAATCACCATTTTAAATCAATGCGCTGCTTTTACTATAGTACACACATACAGTCAGAACGCTAGATCTAATGACCTGTAACATTGTGAAAGTAATCCATGTGACTCCAGTGGTTTAACCTCAATTGTGTCTTCTGTCGCATGAACACAACACTCATGCGTTGTAATGCTCTCATTACAGATCAATATTTTTGTAAATAAGTGGTAAATTAGTTTTTGTTTTTTGTTTTTTTTTTGGACGCAAACACTCGTGTTGCATCATAAAATTGAGTTAAAACAACTGGAGTCACATGAATTACTTTAATGATGTCTTTCCTACCATTCTGGAACTTGAATGTGTAAGTTGCATTGCTGTCTATGCAGGGTCAGAAAGCTCTCTGATTTCTTTAAAAATATGTTTGTTTGTTTGTTTGTGTTCCAAAAATGAAGGTCTTATGGTATTCATCAGCCAGAATTTTCCTTTTTGGGTTAGCTATCTCAGCTTTAACTTAACTTTTTTAACCTAGCTTTAATATGTGTGTATTGCACAATTTTAATCGACTTCAATGGAGGCAACCCGTTTCATATCAGGTGGTTCTTGCAGCTACCTCTGCATTAAAATCATGTAATGGACACTAATAATAGTTAGCCCTCATGCATGAAGAGGATTATAGGTGACACAAAGTATTAAATGAAGGGGACATAATAACTGTGAAACACATATATTCTATATACTGTATTCTAATACTATATTTAAATTATATACTTGTATATTTGTAAATTATATGTTTTTTTCTATTATTATTATTATTATTTTTTAATGTAAGGTTAAAATTTTGAACGAAAAACCAAAATGATAAAGAGGGCAAATAATTGTGGAGGACTCTGTACAGTATTTAAACATGATTGTGTCTATGCTTTTCCTAAATGCATGTTATTGTGCAAGGGGTAGTTACTGGATATCAATGGAGGAACAGAAGCTCTGAATTTCATCATAAAGATCTTCATTTGTGTTCAAAGATGAACAAAAGACTTGCGGGTTTGGAGCGACACGAGGTGTGAGTAATTAATGACAGGAATTTTCATTTTTAGGTGAACCAACCTTTTAACTTCTTTTACCTGGGTGTTCAAAAGACATTGTTAATGCTGACCAATATGTCGTAAGAAATGAACTGGGAGTAGTATGACTACTTTTCACAAACACTTGGTGACATCACAAATCAAGATTTATTTTAAGCATACTAAATATGCCCGTAGTGAAAAGTGTAACTGAAACTTGAGAATATCTGATAGTTTTTGTTTGTTTGTTTTTCTAGACTACATCCAAAATAGTGTTTCCACATCTGAGATAAAGGCAGTCATAAGAACCAAGCGGAACAATTAGGATAAGCTCTTCAAAAAATGAACCCTGCCTGAATAATGAGGGAAGAAATATGCATGATTTGTATATAAACACTAAATACATTTAGTGTAACTCTCAGCCTGTTATTTTAAGTTTAAAGAAAAGTAAAATCATTTATTGTTGCATTGCTGTTTGAGACATTCACTGTTGTTTTGTACCTTCATTCATTATATTGCAGATGTGTGCAAATAAAATTTGTTATTCTGAAAATTCTGGTTGCATTTCAGTGTTACTGTACAGCATTTTATTAGTATTGCACTTCGGTAGTATTGAATTGTACTTCAGTTGTATTATATATTGCAGTACTACTGCAGTTTTATTGCAGTATAATTGTAGTAATACTTCAGCTGTATTGCAGTAATACTGCAGTTCTATTGCAGTTGTTTGTTAGTAATACTACAGCTCTACTGCAGTTGTATTTCAGTAGTACTTCAGATGTATTGCAGTAAAACGGCAATAATGCAGTTTTTTCGTGTCCAAAAAACTGCATTTTTCTACATGTAACAAAAACTGCAGTATTACTTTTTAAAAAACTGCAGTAATTTTTTGTAAGGGATGTCTGCACTTTCTTTGTTTTAAAGAGAGAATTCGTGAACGTGTAGAACTCAGCAGAACTTAACAGTTTTTTTTCTGTGAAACAAAAGTTAAATGTGGTCAGAAGTTATCATTGTTTTAGTGACAATGACATAAATTATAAACCAAGTATGAACAATGTCCAGAGATTTCATGTTATTAGATTTTTAACAAAAATTAAATTTGTGCCAAGGGGGCGTTTTACCCCACCTATGGGGCAAAACGCCCCCATGGGTGGGGTAAAATGCCCCCCAGTCTGACAAAGCAATTTGCTTTAAACCTTTAAAGCAAAATCAGAGTACAGGCAGCTTTAGCTTAAAATTAAAAAAGAATATAATCAATAATTATGAATTACAAAATTATAATAGCCTATTTGAAAAAAAAATTGTTAGCTGATGCTAACTGGCTAGCTAATTAGCTACTTGATGCTAACTTGAGGTAATTTTTAAATATAAAGTGCAAATATTTAGAATTAGAAAACCAACTATTTAGAATACATTTGATGGGAAAACAAAGGATTTGATGTTCAGAACAGAATAGCTACAGTAATTGCCCATTGCCCCCTGGGGCGTTTTACCCCACAGACTATGTTTGAGAAAAAAATTGTCATTCTGAAAATATAATTATATTTTTATTAAATAACACGTACTCCCTATCTACAGGCCCATATCATATATAACTGTGATGTTCTACAAAACAAGCTTTAAAACACTTTTTTTTTCTTACTGCTGAAAATTAGATCATTTACTGTGAAATCAGTTTTCTTTCCAGTACATCACCAGTGTAAGCTTCATGGTGAAAACTTCTACATCACTCTTCTCAATGTAGTCTAGTTACAAAAAAAAAAAGATCTTGGCATTATCTTGTGGTTATTTTGGGAAAAACAGGAGGGGGGCGTTTTCCCCCACTCTACCCTAACATTGGTGGGGTGAGTGGATTGCGTTCATGAAATCAAGATATGTCTGTGATTGGCTATATTGCTCATCGCTGCTGCAAACACATCGTGAATAGAAACATGACCAGTGGATGAAAAGTCCCGAACCGCACATTGACAGGATATTTGTGATGGTGTTTTTGCTGCGGGTCTAAGTTAGCAGGCAGCGCTCCAGTCTATCCATATGTCGACATGTTACTTAATAAAATAAAATAAAATAAACACGAGGTAGGCCTGCTATAGGCTATATTTTAATGTCTGACGGGAAAACAACTATACCGTTCTTCAAAACGCATTTAAGGATTCAGTGTGTGAACTGTTCTTTCTTTCTTTATTTATTTATTTTTTAAATTTATATTATATTATTCTATTTTTCTCTGTTCTCAGACGCACTGCTGGTGCGTGATAATTTGAGGATGTGTGAATCCAGGTTTTTCTGTTGCTCTGTACTGCTGAAAAAAACAATAGAACCCTGGCCAAAACACAATAGAAAATGTAAAGGATTTAATGGTTATAATGGGAATTGTATTGGTTTTAATGGAAACTATAATGGTGTCTACTGGTATGTGATGGATTTTATTGGTGGGATGTTAAATCCTATTGGGAAAATGCCCAAAACACACTACAAAAAGGAATTTTGTAATGGTTTTACTTGAAAAAGCTAATGGTTCATAATGGTATTTTAATGGAAACCACTGGAATTTCTGTGATGGTTTCTATTGGGCTTCTATTGATTTTTTTTTAGCAGGGGCTGCTGTTTGCACGTTACAATAAAATATTTGTTTGTATTTTTAATGTATCATCACAGATGCTTGTCCATTCTATTTTTTTTAATACTAATTTATTATTCTAATTTTATCAGTTCACGGTTAATGTTCAGATAACAAGCAGCGGTTGTCGGTCAGGGAAATTAACCGAAATGAGCATCCCTACTCTCTACACAGGCTACCATTTGGGGCTCGCATCAAGTTCAAGACATTGATGCTTACGTATAGATCAGCCACGGGCTCAGCACCCTCCTCCTACTTCCACTCGCTTTTATGAGTCTACATCCCCTCCAGAGGTCAGTAAGTGAGCAATGCCTCGTAGTACCATCACAGAACGGCAAAAAATCACTCTCTAGAACAAATTTTATTCACTGTTCCTTGCTGGTGGAATGCTGACAATCCAGAATGCAGAATCTTTGACGGAATGCCGAATCCTAATATTCAAGTGACAGCTGAAAACTCATCTCTTATGTTGACATTTGACTGCATCCTACTCAACAACAACAACAACATAGCTTTCACTTTTCCTTAATCCCTCTCTGTTCCAGCTTGTACTAATTTGAAAGATGTCTGGGCAGCTTTGTAGTGGCACCCATGTGGAGTGTCATACTGGCAGGAAGAAAGGTTGCTAAACATCAATATTTCTGTCATGACAACTCTTGGAGGGATTGGCATGGTAATGTTAATGCGTTTGGTTTTGGCAGATTAGATCTGCTATGCTGCTGCTGCTGCGGCAGAGCAAGTAACTGAGACTTGCTTCTGCCAATACATCCACAACATGCTGCTGTGAGCATGTAAGAAATACTGCTGCTGCAGATATATCATATGAATAACCCCCATATATAAGTTTAAGTTTTAAGTTTCTCTTTTATTATCTCCTTTAGGATAATTTGCATACATACCTTTATATGGCATACATGAATCACCCCGTAGCAGATCTACACAGGTGGAGCTGGGGAAGGTGGAGGGTTTCATTCTGAAGTGCGCTGGGACTGCTACAGCATGCATTAGCCAATGTTGAGCAGCGAGCTTTATTGGCCACCGATACAGGAATGTGCCAATCAGCTGTGCCATGTGATAATGATGTCATTATGTCAGATTGAGTTAGACTTATTGGACTGTGCCATCTAGATTTTCATGCCAGAACTTTGTATTTAGTCACTGTTTGGAAACCTGGAAGCTTCTAAAGTTATTTACATAGAGTTGTAAGGGCCCAAGAACCCAAAATGTGTCCCTTTTGTTTCCTAAGGATTATTTTTATTATTATAGACCAAAGCACTGAAAGTGCTTGCTTTTCATAAGGATGATAATTTCTCATAATAGCATTTGTGTAATTAGATCAAAATTAGTGTTATATGTTTGATAATGGGCGTTGATCACATTGATGGCAGCAGAAAGTGTGGCACTTACAACAGACTTTGAAATAGCAGATTTAACATTTCTTGAAACATGCTACATGGAATAACTTTTTCAAGTCCGTGGATTCAACCTAGGGCTGCACTTTTTTTTTTCCTAATCACATTCACGGTTTTTGCTCTCTAAGTAAAGTCTGCAATATTGGCCAGTTTTTGTTTGTTTGTTTGTTTGTTTTTACACATTTTCATTAAAGTGAATCAGTAACAAGCCTCTGTGATGGACTGTAATGCATCCAAACATATGTTTCGATAGCATTATTTGCAGTTGTGGTTGCTGAATAAATGCACCTTTGATGCTATTTTAATAGAACAGCTAACTGTGGAATAAAATGAATGTAAAGTGCAATAATTCTAATAAACTGTGAAAAGATATCACTCAAATGAATTTTTTTTATTTAATAATCACAATAATTTGAACAAAATAATTGTGATTTTCAGCCTTAGCTCTGTCCCTGATGTTAGATATTCTAGTCATGGCCCTGGAAGTCACAATTAAGGGGCAATCTGCCTTATGCCTACTCCTAATAAAACCAACCTTTTGCGGTGTCATAGATGCCAAAGTAAGCCGCCCTGTAGATGATGATGCCTTGCACAGACACGTTGAAGCCCTGATACAAGCCTTTTAGTCCATCAGACTTAATGATCTTTGTTATCAGTTTCCAAGGCCTGTGAATTCTCTCCCTGCACCAGCTTTTCCGACATCAGCAGCCAAACGTGTTCTGGCAAAGTCAAGGGGGTAGACAAAGCACAGAGATGTGGCTCCAGCAGCACCACCAGAGGCGAGGTTACCAGCAAAGTACCTCCAAAACTGGTTACGCTTGTCAACACCATCCAGAAAAATCTTCTTATACTTATCCTTGAAAGCAAAGTTGAGAGCTTGTGTTAGGAAGTACCTAATGACATTGGCCAAGTTGCCTCTCAAGAAGGACAAGAAGCCCTGCTCCTTGGGAATACGTACTATACAGTCTACAATACCTTTGTATTGTTTGTCTACTGTAATTTGCTTGCTGGCATGCTGGATCTGTAAGAAAAGGGTAAAATTTTACAAACAATTTATCGATCAATCAATTTTTCAAATATCACTACACCATTTAACCAATTCAAATTTATTGCATGACCTTTGTGTCACCAGTTACAAGACACCAAGTTGTCAGTCAACATGAAATATTTAAATACCTCTTCAAAGCATTTATTGGTCTGCTTTTTCAGAAAAGGGGCAAATTTTAAATGTTTAGATCTGCTACCTTTATCAGCATTAGTATACAAATGTAATTAAAGCCAACAGACATAAACTAAAGGCCAAAACATTTTCAGTGGCATTGGTGGTCTTGGTTGCAACCCTTCATGAGGCTATTAGGCCTGCCCTGCAGATAGATTGAAATATATTGGAAAATATATTGAAAAATTGGGTCAAGTTGATCACTAACCAGAATAAAAGAACTCAATGTGTGTGTACATTTAACAGGTAGGCCTAATTATATTTACCTAACGTATGTCGTGTTAAACATTTATTGCCTACAAAGCTTATTTAAAAATACAAAATATTTTTCATGCATTACAAAAATGTGTGTAATATATCACAACAAAACAACTTCAGCTCTTCCACCTTCTTTAACCAGGGTCACATGATCATAGACTGTTACTTCCTTGAAGAAACCATCTCACATAGCATTCACTAATGGTCTTCATGCATAAGTAAGTAACGTTAAGTCATAATAAAACCACCTCTGGTTAAGTTGCACATTTTCATTTGGAACAAAGTGTGGCATCCCCTTCTTGCAGTCCAAAAACGCTGCTTAAAATTTGTAATGGGTTGTTCTTGATTATGATATTTTAAAGAGTTATACACATTGAACTAAAAAGAAAAGTAAAATAAAATAAAAGATTCAATGAAAAACCTTGAAAAAAAAACACAATTAGAAAAATATATAAATAAATTGACCATTATGAATTTTTAGATTGTTTTCATAACTGTTAGCCTTGAATACTGTTACTAAAATATAATGTATCCACATCCCATGTTAAATCTAAACCTAACCTTACGAATGACCTTACACCAATGGAAACTGCGAGTCGACAAAAATCTGGTTGATTATGATTGAATATGCAGGGTGCGGGTTGGGGGTAGTCTCATATGTACTTGCAGAAACATATTTTGTAGATATTATAATATGGAGATACTATAGCTATGACTAATTTTAAATTGTAATTTTGTCTGCCCCTGAAAAGGGTCTTACCATTTACATGCTAGCCTATGAACAGCCGAAATAAACTAGAATGCCCGCACAAACAAAGAAGTGCCTAAAACGCACATGCATGTTGAATGATGACATTTGTTTTTACTTAATGCTCTTTAACTTAATACAAGAAGCTGACTGGTTGCTTAAATAACAACATTAACAACAACCTTGAAAGAGTGTTGTGTGAAATAGAAGATGCTTGTGGAAGATGCGTTCATTTCTATAGCAACAATTATGGCTCCTGGCACATTTTTATTTAATAATCATCATTGCTCCAACTAATTTCTATTATAAGATAAAGTTATACAGCATCATTAAGAGCATGATCTAACAATAATGGACAAGAGCATATTTAATATTAACCAAGATAGGCAAACGTGTGAGAAAAAATACCTAATTTAGAATGTAATGCATGTTACATGTGCGAAGAGTAATCTATACAAGTTTGTTGTAAAGCGTACCTGAAGGAGCAGCTTGACTCTTTCTATGGGTGCAACAGCAGTTTCGGAGATCGCAGCGGCAATTCCACCGGCTAAAAAGTCCTGGGCAAATGAAATAGCGGTCTCACTTATTGTGGCGTGATGCTGCTGGCTAATGACCGAATTTATAGATGTTCAATGACTTTTCTAAGGCCCTGATTGCGAGATACGATGAGATGTCTGTTCTTTTGTTACTGGTCCATCTGTGCTTTAAGGAGGAGGAAACCCGACCTCTGTTCGGAAATATTTGGTGTCTGCAGGCTATTCGGTTGCACTGCCTTCCTGGAAAAACCAGTTAGATCAGCTAGTCAACCGGCATAATAGGCACTGATCTCCTGGGTGATCGGGGGTTCGAGCACACACGGGAATGGCTGAGCAACCACAGAAAAAACATGAGATAGTCACCATTAATTTTAACCAATCAAAAACTGATTAAGATGCGGGAACCTCTCTGATTGGTGGATCTCACGTTAGTTCCAGGCCTGCGTTCAGCCCCGACAAAACGGTGCAAAACGTTTATTAAACGGAAACGGTGGTGCGTTGAACACCCTGTTCTGAGAGTTGCAACTATGGCAGCTGAGAAGGCCATTCTTTATGTTCTTTTTTGAAGAATTTTCAGAGCCTGATGAAATCGGTATAAATACGTGTTTAATACTGCAAAATACGCTCGATGTTACAGTCACTGCCCTTGCCGTCCAGAATAAAAGAGAACATCCCAATCGAGTGAAGGGATTTGTGGAAACTGTGGTTCCTAATTATTGTGATCCAACATTTGCCTCGCATTTCAGGATGAAAAGAAATTTCAGGTGAAGGATAATCCACTTCTTACCTCCGAGACTGTGTTATGATCTATATGACCTTATTATTTTTATTGTGAGTATTAGGCTTATCATTATTGCTGATCACTGTTGTTGTGCTATGATATTGTAATATTTACCATTATATAATCAGAGGAGCATAGAAAAGTTTATGAAAGTGTCACTCCACAATACAATAGCAAAATATATAAATATGTATAGTATTTTTATGTTACATTTATCAGTGTCTAGCACACCTTCCTAAGGAAAGGATACGGACCAGAAGACATTGCAATTACTACATATTTAGACAGACTTAAAGAAGTTCCAGATCTATATTGTGCTCTTATTATTTCAGTTATTTTGCCTTTAATGTAAATAAACATGTGCAAACAATATACTTGCTCTTGTGAATTTATTTTGATGTTAATTACATTTACTTACAAATTCATCATCATCATCATGTTGATATGCTATGTTACTATAAAACTCTTACGACAAACATGTCTTCTAATATCTTCAATTGTTGCGTATACCGAGCTGCAGCGGACACATATTAAATGACTTCACTTGGACCCATTGTGCGATCTGTCTCTTTAATACCGTGTGGTTTATATACACGTTGCTGCTGATTGGGCTGACATTTTTGACACACCCACCAAACAAGAGAAAACGTATCTCAAACCCTGTTGCACACCGTTTCCAGGAAACATGTCGTTCAACCCGGAAACCGTAGCAAAACTTTGGGCACCGGTGTGAGCTTGAACGTGCCCCTGGCCACGTTCTCTCTAAGCGCGTGTGTGAGGCCGCACACTTTTTTGAGACAGCACAGAAGAAATAATATGCTGCGCACAGAGCCAAAAATGAGTTGGGAAAGCCATTTGATTGAATTCTAGCAAATGTAAAATAATTGCAATGCTTGGGCAAACTGTTATAGAGTTAGAGAACCGGTGAGTGTGGTTAACAGATTTGAAAGAGAATGATGTGCGCCAAATGAGCTGCTGTCTATGAAATACTTTAATGGTTGCGGACGAAATAGCTCAAATCGAGAACCAACACAAATGTTGTGAAAAGACGTGAAATAAAATAATCATGCTTTAAAGCAGGGGTTCTCAAACTTGGTGTGGGGACTCCCAAACACTGCACATTTTGTATGTCTCTCTCATATGCCACACCAAGTTCAACTCCTGCAGACTCTACTAATGAGCTGATGAGTTGAATTAGGTGTGTTAAATGAGGGAGACATACAAGATATGCAGTGGTTGGGGGTCCCCAGGACAGGTTTGAGAACCACTGCTTTAAAGGCATCATAGGTGATTGTCTTCAGAAACATTTTTTGTTATTCTGGTTGAAAGTCTCTTCACATCCTGATAGCAATCATTAAGTTAAGTGGTCTAAATGTATTTATCTGTATTTATATATATTCTGTGGAAGGTGTAGGACCAAGAAATGTTCGTCCAATCAAAACCCTCGATCCGAGCATTTTAATTGTCTTTCCTACCTGTCTGTCAGCGTATGTATTTGCGTACCTCTGTGCACCCTGCAGATAGAGCAAGAATGGCAGGCAAACATCAACAACCCGATCTTCCTTCCTGGTATTGTAGTACTTTTACTAACTGTGCTATTATGTTTTCTCACCGATGAATGACACATGATGTAGCCCAGTGGTTCCCAATTCCAGTCCTCGCGCTCCCCGCTCTGCATATTTTGCTTAGTCTCCTTTAGTTAACACACCTGAATCAGATAACCAGCTGGTTAGAAGAGAGCTACGTGCATGAACTGTGTTCCGATCGACATGCTCCCTACACAGTGTTCATTATCCCTACTCTACAAGTCAGGGGAAAATCTAGTTGAAGTTTACTTCACTTGAACATTCATTCACCGGTTAGCCTCACTTGTATCTTCACACACAGACGAAACTTACTAGAGAAGTGTGACATAATATACCTCTGTAAATAAATACCATTTAAATTCACGTCTAGCACACTTTAATTGCCCTTTGTATGGAACATATATGCTTGCTTTGAACTGGACCGTTGATGTAGCCTATTGTAGTAATTTAATGTTGTCTCTGGTATTCTGCTCTTTGAGCGTATGTGCGTTCAGGGGGCGTGGCTTTGGACGGCGATTGCAGGGAGGGTGGGACATTCGCTTTCAGTGCTATCAGGCTAAAGTTAGCATTTTCCCAGATCTCCAACGGCGCCTTTAAAGAAGAGTGGCTTGTAAGTGTTGGAAATAGGAGATGATGTTTTCTCAGGCAACCTAAAATGTGCATCATTTAGTTACATTTACATTTAGTTACTTTTCTTAACGTGCGTTTGGAATATGCAAATAAGTTCCACAGAAGGAAATAAGGGTGGGCCACACCGTATACCCCCTGCTTTGATAGAAACAGCCAATCACAGCACTGAAATGGAGAAGGATCAAATTGCAATCTCCTTCTCATCGGAAAGGGATAAATGTACCCTTTCAACAGACACTCCTTGCTCTGATTGTCTGGCCTGCCTGCAAATCACCAACATTCTGAGTCTCCGACCAGTACGTGTGGTATGAGGCAATAGCAGATCATAACAATTCTGAGTCTCTGGCCCGTGAGGGAAGAGGCAATAACAGCTTTAACAATGACTCTCTAAGCTCTGAGTGTCCAGCATGTGTGGTAGGAGACATAGTAGATACAGTCAACTTTCTCGGTCCTGTAATAGGAGAGACAATAACAGACACAACTGTCTTCTGAGTCTCCAGCCTGTGAAGGTGAGACAGTAACAGAAAAACAAAGGTCTGAGTTTGAGGGAAAGACATAAACTGACCACGCCCTGAGTCTCCAGCAACAGATAAAACCACATTCTGAGCCTCCAACCTGTGAGAAAAGACACACCCTATGTTCAAAATCTCTGTCCAGTGAGACAACAACAGATGCAGCACATCCTGAGTCTCCATTCTAGAGAGACAAAAGCAGACTGACCATGTTCTGAGTCTCTGGGACTCACAGACATTGCAACAAGACACATAGACATTGCAACAAGGTTAAGCTCTGGCGAGCAAACCTTCACTTTAAGGTACTTTCATCTGTGTGTTCCAGATCAAAGACTTTCTGCACCTACTTCAGGGCCTCATCTGTGTTCCAGATTTTAGGACTCTTTGATGCTTCCAAGAGATCCTGACAGCTCTTCATGTTCAAGGCTGTTTAAATGGACAGTAGTTGTTAATTACTCTTGTCTATCTTTTGTTAATAAAATTTATTACACTTGAGTCTTCCTTGTTTGGTAATACAGTATGAGGCTCTAAAAGTTAGATATCCCACCCATTTTCACATGTGATGTAACCGCACATTAAGTGGCATGTGATCCAAAAATCACAACATCATCAGTGACATGAGTACCCATCACTACATTCTTTCGCCTCCCAGGTGGGTGAAAGCAAAATCTCTACAAAGCTGAGGGTAACGGTTGTTTCACAACCAAGTAATTAATTTCCACTGGAGATTAGTTGCAGGAGCTGCATGGAGTTCCAATCATATGCGAATGCAGAAATGTCAGATTTGAGCTTTGGATGCAGTAAAATATTTGTATTTCTGCAGTTAGGCTGCATGCAACCGCTCGACCAGATGTGATGTATTCTAATCAAAACTATGAGCACGAGGTTAGAATTACCAATATATTTTATTTATCCACTTTATCATGTAAAAACCAGGAACGCCGTAACAGGGGGAAGGTTAGGACAATTCCAGAGGCCCTGATCAGATAGGGGGCCCAACGCAAACACCCAACCCCCTTTGTAAAATGGCAGTTATGAATAAGTATGGCAGAAATAATTATTTTAGAAATATTAAATCATTATTTACATCGATTAACCCATTAAACCTACTATGTTTTTTTATTTTGGGGGTCATTGTTTTGCATGGATATATTGGTGGGTGATTAGCTCCTGAGCAAATCGATAGCTGCTGAATAATGACTGAAAGGAAAGGACCTTATAAAGGGAATTATGATTGGCGTCATATTCCTATAGGTAGACGTGGATCAGCTGAGTGAACTTGACTAACGAGACCTGCCAGAACTAATGCTTATGCTACGCTCCATTTATACATTTATAATAAACTGTAAAGCATGTTGTCCTTGAACAGTCTCCACTATAGTTTGCTGTGCTGCATAGGATTTCAAACTGTTTTTAAACTTTTCATTCTCACTTAGGTCCATCAGCATCCAATAAATCCAAGTCTATTAAATAACTCCCCACCAGAAAAAAAAATCACGTTTAAAAGCCTTAATTACACAACGATGGATGAAACTGCGTGAAGAGCATGAATACATCCCGTAAATCTACTAATTAAGTGAGGAATAATCTAATAATGATCTGTTTTAATGCACAACAGCTGTGCTGATAATATACAATTTTATTCTAATGTCTTACCTTTTAAAAGTTCGTCACAGCGGTCTCTTCTGCTGCATCTCTACGGCGCTGATAGTATTAGTGCTAACTTAACTGCCATTGCTATTAAAATCTGGTCCATTGGAGTGAACGGAGTTGTCGTAACTCCCTCTCTCTACGGCTGTGGATCATCCGAAGACATATTCATAGAGACCAAACATGGTATAGGTTACACGAATGAGTGGTTCTATCACAGGCATGCATAAAACAGTATACAATACAAAAGACAATATACAAGAACAGTAATAATACACACAATGACCTGAAGGATATGTGTGTTCATTCAAAGAAAGGTTTTTCTATGAATTAATTAGAGAAGAGTGCATTTTGATGGGCATTATGTGTCTTTCCTAAGGGGAAATGGAGTGAGAGTTGCTCTGCCTGCATTCCTTTGAGCAATAAAAATAGTGTTATCAGATGATTTGTCTTTGGTTGCCATGGAACCAGAGGCCTGTTCTGCCTTTTTGGAGGTGTTAGTTGCATTTCGGGGGAAGGGTCCACAGACCCTTATAGTTGCCTTTTTGGTGGAGTGAGGGTGTGTTAGGGATTATTTGTTAAATATAACAAATAGTTGTGGGTCTGATTGCTCCAAACACTTCAATTTGATACTTCTGTGATGTTTTCAACATTAAATAAAAGGATAAAACTTGTTTTTGATAAATGCTCATTGTCAATAGCTCCAATAGGCAATTACATGGGATTTTGTAAGGCAATATGCTTCAAAGTCTGAGAAAAAAAAAAAACAAGCAGGATAAATTTCCTTCAAAAGTCTACAGTTAGAGTAGATATCTATTATTTCATGTACAAGGGCTTCATCCAATATATTTGCGCATGTGCTGATTTTATCTTATGTTTTATTTGTGAAGTAGAAGCATGCTGAATGGAATGATGTGAATCTCCAGCTTCAACAGCTCTGGGCTGCGTTTCCCAAAAGTATCGTAAACTCAAGTACACCGTAGACCCAGTGAAACCAATGGAGCTACGATCAACTTAAGCTTATGATGCTTTTGGGAAACGCAGCACTGATAAGTAATAACGTGATATGCAGCCTATGTTAACATTTATTATAACAAAACATTACAAATGTTTCCTGTGTTAACATCAATATTTTTGACTGTCAAAATAAAATATAAATATGCGGTAACACTTTATTTTAGGGTCTCTTAACTAGTTGCTTATTAGCATGCATATTACTAGAGTATTAGCCATTTATTAGTAATTAAGCACATATTAATGCCTTATTATACATCCCTAATCCCACCCAATGCCTAAACTTAACAACTACCTTACTAACTATTAATAAGCAGCAAATTAGGAATTTATTGAGGGAAAAGTCGTAGTTAATAGTGAATAGTGTTCCCTATTCTAAAATGTTACCAAATGTAATGTAAATCAATGCCTTTATACAACAAATCAGCACTTATGACAAGTATGGGCAGCTCAACTGGTTAGACAATTCAAAAGCTTAATTTGAAGGACATTTCCTTAATTTGAAACTGGTTTGTACAATAATTCTATACAATAATTCTAATAATTTCTGTTAAAGCTGCTGTTAAAACTACCATAAGGGAAACTCAAGTAGGCAGCAACAACAGTGTGTTCTTTGTGAATTTAATCATATAAATATTTTATTGGGCAATATTAAAATAGCACCACTGAAATGACTAAGTATAGCAAAAGAAACAATATACAAAAAACAAAAAACAAAAAAAAACCATCAACCTCCAGCAGACCACAGGGTTCCATATGTGCTGGCAATAGGCCTATCACTGTTATTTGCACCTGCTCAAATTTTGGTCAGCGGGTCATTACTTTGCCCCTTCAGTGGATTGTTTGAATATAATCTCTTGATTACAGCGGTTAATAAGAGCTGGTATCCACCTCCTGGTATCTGATAAGCAAGAAACAAGTTAATAGGGACCTGCCTGCCTCATGGAACCTGGACAGACAATTGTTATGTGAACTTTTTACCCAAATCAAATTCCCAAAAGAAAGAAAAATTGAACGGAAGATACTTCAACTGTTGTGAGGCCTACCTCACACTTGCCTCACACGAAAGGATTTCAATGCGTCTTTGCTCGCAACTCCCAGCAAAAGTCCAGTCCCGCTGGAAAAAAGAAAGTAGTGATATAAGTAGTGAGATTTTTGACACTATTCAACACCTGAATTCCAAGCATGATGTGGCTGTCCAAAATATTACACATTGAGAGCTCCACTGTCAGCTGCAGATAGTGTTTGAAACTGCTTGGAGTGAAGACCATAAGAACGAAAACATTCGAATGACAGATAGCCTACCAATCATCTTGCCAGGGTGGTCCAGCAGATCAAGGACAAACTGGAGGAGGCTGTGGATGTGGTCCAACGTGTAGATAAAACACAGACTTTGTTAGAGAATAATTATTGAATAAACATGTTTAATTCTTTGAGGCACCAATCCAACTTTCTTCCATGGGGACACCATTAAATTTAATTAATAACCTCACTGTAGCCATTATGGGCCACACCTCTTACCTCCCACTGACAACCAAATGGTCTTTTCATCTGCTATTAAACAGCCCTGTAATACACCATACAGCTTCAACTGCATGGCACATGGCAACCAAAAGGAGGATTAACATGCTAACATGCTTCCAGTTTCTAGTCAGCTTTAATCCCCCCCTTTTATCCTTGGTTAGGAGAGCCACTGAAGGTTCCAGCTGTGGGCCACTGGTTCCAAGATAGTGACATGGTCTGGGACTCATCTGGGACCAGTTTAAACTTGCCATCACAGTTTCTATATTGCTACTACATTCTGTGTCTCACTCCTCTTCACCATCCCCCTCTGTTTCCTTCCTCCGGTATGACTGAAGGTCAAACTTTTCAGACTGACAAACCCATCACATTTAGGGGAAAAACTGGATAAAGCAAAAGTGACAGGGTTACTACTACTACTTTAATGTAATTCATCCATACTTGGAACACCAAGGAAGTGTTATATTATGGAAAAACCCTTCAATCAAGAAATAAAAATGTATTGTCAGTAAATGTATCAGGACACAAAACTTAACATGGATATTGCTTTTTGTTTTTTACTTGCATCTGAATTACCATGAAGTTCTTAAGAATTAGTCCAAATTCTCAGAATATTTGAACTACATTTATAACTATTATTTGACAGCTTAATTCTCCTATGCATGTATATCACAAATACCTAAAAATGGGGATAAAGTGGTGATACCATAATTGATTAAAATTGTTTAATTTTTGTTTGTCAGTTGTAATCAAAGGTCCATACCAGGGATCTCCAATCCTGCTCCTGGAGTTGCCATCCTGCAGGCTTCAGTTCCAAACCTGCTCCAACACACCTGCCTGTAATTATCAGGTAATCCTTAACACCTTGATTATCTGGTTCAGGTGTGTTTGCTTGGGTTTGGAGTTGAAATCTGCTGGATGGTAGCTCTCTAGGAGTCTGGTCCAGTGCTTCATGAATCTGACTCAAATGCAATAGGAACCTGGCAGAAACCTCTAAATAACACAGTTCTTGGAGGTAAGATTTTGCACTGCATAGAGTCAATATTTACACTTCTATTGTATTGCAATGTTTTTGTCATATATGATGTTATTACAGGTA
The DNA here is from genome assembly GCA_021397915.2 of Tor tambroides. Taxonomy (NCBI): domain Eukaryota; kingdom Metazoa; phylum Chordata; class Actinopteri; order Cypriniformes; family Cyprinidae; genus Tor; species Tor tambroides. The sequence continues at coordinate 99,612 of JAFVLL020026644.1, forward strand.
CAACCATAAGCACTATGATGCATGGTAAATCCCTCCCAGGGACTGCTCATATTTTGTCATTTTGTAAGATTAAAACTTTTTTTTTCTTCATTGTTATAGTTTTGGTTTTGGTATAATCAGGCATCCAGAAATATGTTACTAAGTATACCTACAGTATATATAAATTATAGCTATTGTAAATTTAGTAATTTAGTTACTTACAGTTATACACTAGGCAACACAAGGTGCAAAATGGGGTGGGGGTCCCCATCAGTAGAAATCACATTCCAACTCCCTCTCCCTCATCAGGCCCTTGGAATCATCCTAACCTTTCCCTCTGTTAACAGCGCCCCTGCCACAGTCTATATCTGGATCCCACCAGTTACAGCAAAAAAAACAACAACTCATCTTCTTGTAAGCATGAACAATGACACTCTCAAATTCATGCTACATGACTTTACTGATGAAATACACTTTTTAGTTAAAATTGAAGTGTGAACTGTTGTTCATTTTAGTTTATAGTGTTTTGTTTTCTTATAATCCATAAAAATGCTGTTTCTGAAGCTAGAAATGATTGTAAGTAAAATTCACAAAAATAATATTTTATTACATAAAACACATTTACTTTTGGTAGTATGACTAAATCAAATGAAGATTAATAATTAAAAAAGACTGCAGCTCTAATTACATCTAGTTCATTCAATGCACATGAAACCGCCCATTTAATCACGTTACATTATGGTATAAGTATTCCATGCAATGAGTACTCCTGTAATTGTATATGAGAGAACAGGGGTTGCTGTTCAGGGAACCCTGCTACTGTCCTGTAGAGTTTAGCTCCATCCCTAATGACACCTGAACCAGTGTTAATTTCGTCAGCGAAGACGACGACGAAAAATATTCGTCAACGAACTTTTTTTCTGTGACTAAAACGAGACGTTGACGAGCTAAAACTAATATCTGATGATAAAAACTATGACGAAATTTATGCAGCGTCTTCGTTAACAAGACGAGACGGGACTAAAATGTTATTTGAGGACTACCGGACATTCAAAATACATCCTATAGGCTGTTAACTGTCTTGTCTTTCAAAATGTGCGTCCCTGTCATTGGATTACAATCAGATGAAGGGCGTTCGCATATCTAGTCTCAGTATGGCAGCCGCAGCGGACAGATAGGCTACCAAAACACGAACTAACGATCTGAAACAATGGCCTCAGCACCTGAAGGGTTAGGGATAGGATGACCAGACGTCCCGTTTATCCCGGGAGTCACAATTCGTTGTGGATTAATTTAAAGTTAGTGAAGGCGCGACAGGCGGAATCGCGCTGATAGAAATGCTCTCTCTCGCGCACGCTCCACTTCACTTCTTCAGTTCTCATACAGCGCGCGATCAAATACACACACAGCAGTCCAAATGTCTATGGTGTAGAGTATCTCACGTAAATACAGTCGGTTATGGCTTAAGTGAACGTAAACAGGTGGGTGAAAACTGAATGTGGTGTCAGTATTACATGCATGCCTTCCGTCTTAAAGGGACAGCATTCCCAATTAAATACATATCTATAATACATATACAAAATTTATTTCAGTTTTTCCAAATTCAATCCTTGATTCAAATTTCTCAAGCTTAATTGATTTGGTCTAAAGAGAGAAGAATTAATGACTATTTTTGTTTGAAGACTACATATAAAATAGCTACCAAAATAAATGTTGGTAACTGCAGTTTGACTAAAAGTAATGACTAAAAGTTGACGAAACGCAATGACTTTTCGTCGACTAAAACTAGACTAAAACTATTAAGCATTTTTGTCTCAAGATAAAGACTAAGACTAAATCAAAAATGCCTGCCAAAATTAACACTGACCTGAACAAGCTAATCAAGGTCTTCAGGGCTATTTGAAACTAAAGTCAAAGAAACAGAGTTGGAACTGAAGTCTGCAGGAGTAGGGTCACATGTTCTCTACACATACAAAGAATTTCCATACCATGACAGGTATACTTAATGTTGCAAAACGTATGGGAGATCATATAAACAATATTATGAGGCTACAACAGACAGGTGAAGGTTCAGTGGGTTGATTTTATTCAAGTCTTAATTAAAAACAGATGTGAAAACAGCTATTATAACTGAATGACAACAGTGACCAGTGATAAGTCAGGAAAGAGAGGAAACATTAAAAAAATACACATTATCTTTTATATAACTAGTATTGCAACACTAGTCAGGCCTCATGAGTAAAGGAGGAGTCCATTCACATAATACACAGGTGAAGTTTCTTCTTCAAATAGTGAATTTTATGGTGTTTAAATGATCTTCTTGAGCTCGTCGTACAGAACCAGGACGAAGGCTCCACCCATGCCTCTGAGCACATTGGACCAGGCACCCTTGAAGAAGGCCTTGCCACCCTCATCACGTGCAATCTTCCTCCAGCAGTCAATAGTGCCGCTGTACATTATGTCAGCTAAAATGAGAAGTAAAAAAAAAAAAAAAAAATTAACATTATGGTATTCAAGACTGAACATAACCGAAGACCAAAATGGCTTCTATACTTTGGAAAGAACATGGAAAGAAACAGGGGTTGACTGTTACCTCCTTTACGCCCAGACTGCATCATCATACGACGACGTACTGTGTCAAAGGGATACGATGTGAGACCAGCGACGGCAGTGACTGTCTGAGCAATCATCCAGCTGACCACAATATGAGTGTTCTTTGGGTCAGGTAGCATGCCTGTAAAACACAAATATTTCATCTAAATAACAAAACGGATGCTATTGTTCAATACAGGTTAACCATTTTGCATTAGTGGCTTACTAAAACTGAATTACATTTTCAAGGTGTTATGAAAATGAAGTGTCCAAACCTTGTGTGGTGTGAAGAAGTGTTAAGCTACAACAGTTCTGATTGGCTGTTATTGTTGCACAGTTTTTTTTTTTTGTTTTGTTTTTTGTTTTGTTTGTTTTCCCAGAGTGAAGAGTAAGGATGATGATTATTATTATTATCTATCTGGACCCTTGATGTCCTATAAAACTAATTATTATAAGGAAATATTAAAATACTAAAATAAAATGAAAAATATTAATTCACACCAAAGGTGGTAAATATTATGCAAAGATACTGAATATGCTAAATTGTGAAAAACACTGCTGTAGTTCTAGACTAAATGTTAACATGCATTCACTCATCTCACGCACAAGAACAGATTCAGTAATCCAAGCTCCTAACATGATGCAATAATTCAATTGGTTAAACAGCACAAATGTCAAATGTAATTGATCCCATTTTATTAGCCAATGTCTGACCTTCGATGATCCAATTCAACCATACTAATAAGCAAAAATGACTTTAGATAAACATCTTTGCATTTTATTTTTTTTATTGCTGAAGAGTGTTTAACTTTCTTCTCCTGTATCCTATTCTTCATGCAATCCAGAATGGAAGGTTTGCTTGAGCCGTGGCCTCTACATTTTCTTCAGCTTGAAGCTTATTCATTTCTCTTTTGGTGTGAATGGGCTTTTACTTTTATCAATAATATAACTTTCTTATATTAAAAACAAGCAAGCCCAGTCCAGTCCAGATGATAAAGTAATGGAAAATTAACATAACGCATTACTTTCCATAAAATGTAACTAAGTAATGCAATTAGTTACTTTTTAAGGGAGTAACGCAATACTGTAATGCATTACTTTTAAAAGTAACTCACCCCATAAAATTTTGTTAATATCGATTTAACAATTTTGTTTGAACACGTAATCCAAATGCCTCCGAGTAATATTAGTAAATTCGATTTGTTCACTTTTGTTATAGTAGTTATTAAACCTGCATACATTTGACTTTGGACATTATTATCTATGTTTTGTGCATAATGGTAAAAAATAAATAAAATGATAAGAATAATAAAGAATCAAATTAAGAGGTAGTCTAAACTGTTTAAAACGATTTTGAAACATGCAGCTCTATCTCAGCTCATGATGTTGCAATCTGCCTTTTGGCTAACTCCTAATAAAACCCACCTTTTGCGGTGTCATAGATGCCGAAGTAAGCCGCCCTGTAGATGATGATGCCTTGCACAGACACGTTGAAGCCCTGATACAAGCCTCTTAGACCATCAGACTTGAAGATCTTTGCTAAACAGTTTCCAAGGCCTGTGAATTCTCTCCCTGCACCAGCCTTTCCGACATCAGCAGCCAAACGTGTTCTGGCAAAGTCAAGGGGGTAGACAAAGCACAGAGACGTGGCTCCAGCAGCACCACCAGAGGCGAGGTTACCAGCAAAGTACCTCCAAAACTGGGTACGCTTGTCAACACCATCCAGGAAAATCTTCTTATACTTGTCCTTGAAAGCGAAGTTGAGAGCCTGTGTTGGGAAGTACCTAATGACATTGGCCAAGTTTCCTCTCCAGAAGGACAGGAAGCCCTGCTCCTTAGGAATACGTACTACACAGTCTACAATACCTTTGTATTGTTTGTCTGCTGTGATTTGCTTGCTGGCATGCTGGACCTGTAAGAAAAGGGCACAATTTTACAACCAATTAATGTATAAAACATCAGTACATCATTGAACACAACCATTTCCAATGTTCTGCATGACCTTTGTGCCACCAGTTGCATACAAAATATTTCAAAATCTATTATAAACTTTTTTTGGTCAGCTTTTTCAAGAAAAGAGACTGAATTTTAAATGCTTATATCTGCTAAAACATACTTTTGTCAACATTAGTACAAAAATGGAACCAAAGACAACAGACACTGACAAGGACACAACATATTTAGTAGCAGTGGTGGTCTTGGTTGCGACCCTCCATAAGGCTACAACAGGCCTGGTCCTGTAAATAGATTCTCCTTGCCATGACTTTGGTTACAACTATAGCCAATTCTAGTTGCTCGCTAACCAGAATAAAATAATGCAATTGTTGATTAACAGCGATCACAACAACTCAAACATCCATAGAAACCTTCAAATGCTCAAGTAGCTTTAGACAACTATAATCCAATAGAACTCTAAAATTAACAGATGCAACAGGGTTCCCACACTTTTTGAATGAATGAATGAATTACGCACTCACCCCAAAGGGCAGAGCATTATTAGCAGGGGACTATGAAGGGAGCAGGGTAATTGTGGCCTGGTTGGAATACACTTTTCACTTTCACACTTTTTTTTTTTTACACATCATTTCCACATTATCTTCACTCAGAATGTTACCATGACAATGCAGTGGGACATCCATCACCCATTAGCTGTAGAAATATTATTTCTGTTAGTACTGTTGTTGTCCACTCTGACATCTAACTTTAAGATGAATCGGGATCGAGGACCCGCCAGCCTGGGTCACATGATCATAAACGGTAAAAAGTACTGCCTTAACCAAACCATCGAACATACGCGTCGAGAACGGGCACTCGTACTTCAGCAAAGGGTTAAAGGCTTAAGTTAAACATTTTCGTCTGGGACGACCTTTTGTGTTGCGCCCCCTTTTCACCCTCGAGGGCGCAAAAGCCGTTTAGAAAACGACTACTAGGCTACTTTCAGATGGCAGATCAAACTTAATGTAAAATATCATACGCATGTCCCACATTAAACCGAAAGTTGAATAGCTTACAGGATGTGCGTCCTGTATCTCGTTCAAACAAATGACCTTGCACAAGTGGAAACGAGAGCGCCTCTAAAACAGATCGTATGTAGTTTTATTGTGTGATAACACTCGCTGTCATATGCATAGTAGGCTTTGAACAGCAGTACAGTCTCTCACGCTCGCGAATGCAGTGCCAGACATACAGTAAGTTACCTGAAGGAGCAGCTTGACTCTTTCTATGGGGGCAACAGCAGTCTTGGAGATCGCGGCAGCGATTCCACCGGCCAAAAAGTCCTTGGCGAATGAAATAGCGGTCTCACTCATTGTTCCGTGATGCTGCCGGCTGTACAGAAAGGCTGTTCGCCAGATCCGTCGAAATGACCGAATTTATAGATGCTCTGTGACTTTTCTAAGGCCTCGATCGCGAGATATAACGGGAAGTCTGTTCTTTTGTTATTGGCCCATCTATACTTTAGGGAGGAGAAAACCTTACGTCTAACAATAAATGCCACACCTCCTAATGTTATTGGAGGATTTTTTTTATTTTTTTTTTGTACGCAGACAGTGGGCGAATATTTAGCATTCTTTAATATTTTTGTAGAAGCAGCAAGCGTGTCACTGCACAACATGAATTTTGTCCTTGTCAGTGTGGCTTTAACAGTGAACACACTGAAAACAAGCCTGTAATTATCATGACAGAAACACAGCTTCATATTTTTATCACTCCAGGAATTCAGGAAATGAGGCAGATGAAAACCAGAGTAAGTGTAGATGTTGAGAGTATAGTACAAATTTTATGCCTTATATAATATGTAAATTGCAGAAAATGCCTATTTAGATTTTGTGTGTGTGTGTATAACTGTCTCTGTGCGTGTGTGTAACTGTGTGTGTGTGTGTATAACTGTGTGTGTGTGTGTGTGTGTGTGTGTGTGTGTGTGTGTGTGTATGTGTGTACTGGTTTTTGTGGTTTACGGGGACAAAATTTGTTTAATGACATGGGTATGACAGAGGTATTACAATTTGAAGGTGGTTTATGAGGACACTGCCTATGTCCCCGTAATTCAAAAGGCTTAAAAAAACATACTAAATGGTGTTTTTTTTGAAAATCTAAAAATGCACAAAGTTTCCTGTAAGGGGTAGGTTTAGGTGTAGGGTTGGTGTAGGGCAATAGCCCATACAGTTTGTATGGTATAAAAACCATTACGCCTATGGAGAGTCCCCGTAAACCACAAAACAAACATATGTATGTGTGTGTGTGTGTGTGTGTGTGTGTGTGTGTATAACTGTGTGCGTGTGTGTGTGTGCGTGTGTGTGTGTGTGTGAGTGTGAGAGTGAGTCTCTGTGTACTGTGTGTGTGTGTGTGTGTATAACTGTGTGCGTGTGTGTGTGTGTGTGAGTGTGAGAGTGAGTCTCTGTGTACTGTGTGTGTGTGTGTGTGTATAACTGTGTGTGTCTGTGTGCGTGCGTGTGTGTGTCTGTGTGCGTGTGTGTGTAACTGTGTGTGTAACTGTGTGTGTAACTGTGTGAGTAACTGTGTGTGTGTGTGTGTGTGTGTGTGTGTGTGTGTGTGTGTGTAACTGTGTGTGTCTCTCCTGTGGGACTCCGTGTTGTTTATGAAGGGTCACACTGCTGCCAGACCAAAGCCACACGCTCCTAAATCTCTCCTGTCGTTCACTGGGCCAAAGATGAGCCGCAGATGAGTGTCAGTACCAGATGGAGATGTGTGTGTCCATGCATGATCCATCAGAGGAGGTGAATCTGAACGTCTGAAATGCTGTCAAATTGTGTGATCTCTTATTAGCTTACAATGTTAAAAGTTAGCAATGCGTTGGGAAGTTCCATGATAACTGAATGCAAAACTGATTTCTTGGTGTTTCATTGCCCTCAATCATCCAACCCATTCAATCCGACAACCTTCTATGTTAAAAACATGGCTTTTTTTAATCTAAGATTTCATGGCATTAAAATCTTAGATTCATTTAGTCGTGGCGTCCATTGGACATGAAAAAATACCTATAAAAACATGAGTTATCAAAAATGTTTTTTTCCCACTTTATTTCTATGCTGGAAGGGAGTAAAAATCAACTGGGAAATTTTTTTTTTTTTGCTCAGCAGAAAAAAATCAGGTCTGAAGGGGTTAAAATACCCCTATAAAAGTTCATGTTTAAAAATTAATTACAGCATGTTCACTTATTTCTAATTTGATGTATGTTTATTTTTTCAGTTAATGGACAATGCCTATATCTGGCTATGTCAGTATTTATAGTCTATTCAAGTCAATTTTATTTTTATAGCGCTTTTCACAATACACAGGCTAGTTGCAAAGCAGCTTTTCAATTTTTAGGAACTGATTATAAAAATGCTTATAATATTTTTGCTGCTTTATTTTCCATATTGAGCAGCTTAGAGCTGGGTTATAGGATAGTTAACATTTGACAACGATAAACAATTAACTACACATTAATTATTGCAAATGTACAGTATACTGTATACAGTATATTCAGGTAAAGTTGGGTATATGTACAATAGTTATCAAGTGAAGTAATTATATTTAATATGTAAAGTTTTCATTTCAATTTACAACATTTTGGGTGTAGTGATAAACTAATACTATTAAGTTATGTGCATTATTGCCATGATTAAAATCATTTATGTTCTGCATCTCCCACCAGTCTAGTTTATGTTCTGTTTAGTTCATCACACTGTTTTTGAATTCTATTTGGATTTTAGTTCAGGGTTTATCAGTTTCCTTGGTTTTTGATACGCTGCCTTCAAAAATCAAATGCTGCCAACTGGATTCAAGCCTCTTTGCTGCCTGCCACAAAGTAACAGTTTACAAAATATCTCTAGACGCTACACAAGGCAAATCTTCGCTGGCTATACAGTTATAATACAATGACAATAATTACCTGTATATTGAGTGTCATTAAGGTACAGAACTGAAGGGAAAGAACAGGTATAGCGCCCATCTAGAAGCAGCAGCAGTTCCCCCACTGTGAGGTAAATTATAAAAGGCTGAAGAAATGCAGATATCGATCCATTGAAATGCACTGGTTGCAATTTGAAGACACTGGACAACAAGCTGTGCCAGAGGTGGATGTGGCAGGCTTTTAGTATCCACTGAATAAGTATCCCAAAAGACAAAAAGACTAACTTTAGCATAGATTCTGTTACTTTAATGTAAAGCCAATGTAAAGTCACTGCCCTTTCCTCCACTCCTACTCAAGGACTGATAATCAACCACACCTTCTATTAATCATTTGAATTTCCAAAAAAAAAAAAAACTTTTTTTTTTTAAGCCATTTGGTTTACAAGGACACAGGAAGTGTCCTCATAAACCTTGTCTACATTGTAATATCCATGTCATTATACACATTTGTGTCCTCATAAACCATGTATTCAAGTACACACATATACACATCGTCTGGTCTGGTTGACATTAACGTAAAAGACTAGATGCACTCTACACTTACCTGGCACTTTCCACTGTAGATCGCTAACATTGTATTTCACTCATTGTTCTCTTGATTGTGATTTTTTTTTTTTTTTTTCTCCCCTCTGACTATTTCCTTCAAGACAAACTCAAGTCACTCTCAAGGTACTGTAAGGGTTTTCTTTAATCATTGGATCCTTTGGACCATAGAAAAAGGTTACAGGATTCAGTTCACCTTGTTTCAGTAGCGTGCTTCCACTGTGATGAGCAAAGGGCAGAGTGCATTGCTAGAACAGGAACTGCAGTTCCTTCTGGACAAAGGGGCAATTGAAAATGTTTCTCTACCAGTAAGAGAGTCCGGCTTCTACTGCTGTTATTTTCTGGTTCCAAAAAAAGACAGGAGGTTGCATCTGATTCAAGATCTGCCCTGCCTGTACCATACTCTGACATACAGGTTCAAGATGCTAACATGTATTCTTATTGTATTACAAATACAGCCACGAGACTGATTTATAACCATAGATCTACAGGATTCAGCATATCGAAATCCTTCCAGAACACAAGGAGTTCATTAGGTTTTCTTTCAAAGCATACCAGTGTCGGGTTCTTCATTTTGGTCTAGCCTTGTCACCTCACCTTAACAAAGAGCATGGATATGCCCTGGCTCCACTGTGATTCTGTGGAATCCATGTTCTAAACCTCTGATGCATAGTGGTCACTACAGTGGACAGATATTTGGAAGCCATTTTGAACCATTTAAGATGTAGCATCATGTCCCAACCACCAACTGGCAAACCTCCAAAGTGTTGTCGACTCAATTTAATTGTTGTCTTTGTATCTTTTTTTTTTTTGTTTTGTTTGGTTTTTGTTGTTGTTGTTGTTGTTGTTTTGAAATATTGCATAATATATTCAAAATAGTGGCAAGAAAAGGGGATACACCATGTGCCTCAGAAATAAGTGTTGAATCCTTTTATTCTCAGAAAACCAGACAGGTACAAAAATATTTTTCAGCTAAATAGGATGTCAGAAATAGTTTCATCCAGATTTTAACAATATTTTTCTTGTACATGTTTTCTATGATAGAAAATATATTTGTTCTCTCCAGTGGACGTCATGCACCAAGTAATTCTGCCTATGGGCCTATATATAATTTCTGCCTTATTTTGTATGTTTTATTAAAATTATGATATAATTTACACTTGAATGGTTTTATTGAATAGAAATATTAAATAGTCTTCAGATTTTATCATTTATTTCAGTGCTTACGGTCTATATTTATTAGGTCATATAAAAGTGTAGACATGTATACTGTATGAGTGCAGATATATGTGTGAATGATGGCGTTTGAGTGTGTGGTGGGAGGGTGTGTGTGCTTGTGTGTGTTTGTATTTGTGTTCACATGTGTATGAATATCCCACCACCCCCACCCCACACAGCTCAACACAGCCCTTACCCATACACACACACTCTTACCTTTTGTTTGTTACACTTCACTTTTCTATTCCGTCATGGCATAACTTGTTATTTAATGTTATTTTGTGTATTCATACTATTTTCTCTATTGGGTCACGATGGACACCTCCCTTACAGGCTGGGAAGTGGTCTTGGATGGCCGAGACGGGGGTAGCTGCAGCCTGGAGCAATGGGCGTGCTGAAAGGTGAATCAGTACAACAAAACTACCCCTAACCCTACCCCCACACCCTGACAGACAGCTTTGTCGATCAATCATTAAGACCTTTCTCCACGCCCCTACCTTTCGGCATGCCCTAACCTTTCGCCACGCCCATTGCTCCAGCCTGCAGTTATCCCTACTTGGGATGGCCAGCTCACAATAGCCGCGTTTCCACTGTCGGGCCAAAAGCGGGTGTGCTAGTGCGTGCCAGGGCCAGTCGCGTTTCCACTGTCACTTCCGGGGCTTGATCGTGCCTCGTTGGTGCTTCCTCGGGGCCAACGGCCCGGGTTTATTGGCCCGACGAAAACCTTGGGCCAAAGTGGGCCAACTGGGGCTAGACGAGTGGTTATGAACAAAGGCGGAGTTTCTCCGCGTCTGGAGAGTGTCAGCGCTGCCGCTGCGGATAATTTCATAGCAGCTATAACACCAGCATTAAAGACTTTTAAAATAATTTTAGCTCAAAACTTTCAAACAGCAGCGAGTGTTTGAAATAACTTCTGTTTGAGATCCGATGTGGATTATGATCACCATACAAGGCAGAAATATTTATAAGCGATGCAAAAGACTATGCACGCTAGCCATTAATGTAACCATAGTAAACATAACATAAATACGATCGCTTGAAGAAATCAGACGTCAGCTTCTCACTCTATCACAATCGTGTATTTATTTAGTAACATATTTTATCTGTCATAAGTCTCTTCTCGAGACTTTAGCTCCACATAGCCTGTGTCATAAAATAATGTTTTTTGTTCGGGAGCTCCCTCTGGTACTCAGGTCGTATTTTTGATGAAAAAAAAAATAGAAATGATCATTATCTCTAAGTGTGATGTGTACTGTAACTACAAATAAACAGAAAGACTTGACCAAGTAAGTAGGGTATGTGTCCTCTTTCTTTTGTGAAGTAACATTTCATACCGCTTTATTTCTGTGTGACTAATTTTCAATCCTGATAAATTAATTCATTATGATCAATGTAGGCCTATGGCTTATTATTGTAAAACATTGATGCTTTTGGATTTAAATTTTTAACAAAACATGCAAACAAATGGCTGCTTTTATTTATTTATATCGTTTTGTGATCGCGCTAGTTCCAGTGACTTATTACTTATTAGTTTTCTGGTAACTTCTCTTTGTTGGTGAAATGATGGGGTTGTGAGACAAGGTTCCAGAGAGGCATGTAAAGGGCGGGTTTTAGAGAAGCGCAGCAGAGCTTCTGGCCTGACGGTGGAAACGCATCATGATTTTGAGCTCGGTGCTACAGGTCCAAGGCTATTAGCCCCACCTAGCCCGTTTAAGGCACTGGCCCGACAGTGGAAAAGCGGCTAATCTCTGGGAAGGCCATCGCCTCATCTGCAGACTAAGAGTTCCTTCCTGGGATCTTTCTATAGTCCAGTGGTTCCCAATACTGGTCCTGGAGTACCCTGCACATTTTAGATGTTTCTCTAATCAAGCACATCTGATTCAACTCAACAGCTCATTAGTAAAGACTCCAAGATCTCAAATGTGCATGTCAAATAAGAGAGACATCAAAAACGTGCAATGTTGAGAGTTCTCCAGGACCAGGATTGGGAACCACTACTATAGTACTAGAAGGTCTATCAGATGCCATTCAAGCCCATGGAGTCAGCTCAGAGAAATTTCTGACCCTTAAAGTTGTTAGCATTAACATCACTTAAACGAGTAGGAGATTTGCAGGCCCTTTCAGTAGCCTCATCATGCTTGGGCTTTGCCCCTGGACTGGTCAAAGTTATTCTGCAAACCTAACCCTAACCACTCAGTTGGTTATACTTCAAGCCTTCTTCCCTCCATTGTTTCAATCACCGGAGCAAGAAAGGCTTCATTTATTGTGCCTAGTCCAGGCTCTGAGAATTTATGTGAACTGCTCATCCCAGTGGCATAAATTAATTATTGATATGCTTTGGTGGCACAGCAAGGGTTCTGCAGCTACCAAGCAGTGTCTATTGCAATGGATCACAGATTTCCTTGGGCTATGAGGTATGTGGGTTGTCTTCACCTCTAGGATTAGTGGCATCCTCTAGGGCTGCGGTTTTCAATTTTGGTCCTGGGGACCCACTGCTCTGCACATGTTGTATGTCTCCCTTATTTAACACACCTGATTCAGATCATCAGCTCATTAGATAATGGCTTCATGAACTGTGCCAGATGAGACATACAAATTGTGAGATGAGATGAGATGAGATGTTTGTGCTGTGTCAGACTGGCCCTCTCAAGTCAAGTCAAGTTGAGCTTTATTGTCATTCCGCTGCATGTGGGGACATACAGTGGAACGAAATGTCGTGCCTCACAGGACCACGGTGCTACATACATACAGACATACAACAACGAAGTAAAACACTATAAACTTACACACAACT
>JAFVLL020026645.1:0-42500 GCA_021397915.2 Tor tambroides
ACTTACATCAAAAAATAAGTACAATGTACTTATTGTGGTCATATTGTATTTCAAAACACTTTTGCTGCTATTGAGGTGGGATATGTTTAAGGTTAATGATAGGTTTGGTGGTATGGGTAGGTTTAAGGGTGGGTTAAGGTGTGAGGGATGGGTCAACAGTGTAATTTATAAATGTAATTACAAAAATTAATTACAGATGTAATTACATATAGGTATTTTTAAATATATAAGTACAATGTAAAAACATGTATGTACACAATACGTGCATTGTATCAAATTATTAATTTCAATGTAAGTACATAGTAGTTAAGGCCACCTAATATAAAGTGGGACCGGTATCTGTACCTTGTAGTTTAGGAGTCATAAACTGAAAGACTATGAGGTTTCTCTCGTGACATTAAGACTATTCTCAGCACAGAGAATCAACATATGTGTTTACAAAGCACTTAAGGGGTGTAACTATTTTTGTAGCTTGTTTGCACTCCTCTAAATATGATAATATTTTTTATCATATTTTCTGGAGATCTATGCAAAAAACATCATAGTGTCTCCACCCTCAGACTGCAGCCTTTTAATGGTGCTGGTCAATACATTCTCTATTACATTCTTTCCATTTGTTTTCTGAAGGTAGATCTGACAGGTTGTTTAACCTTTCCCTAACCTCTACTTCTAGGCTATAATATACCAGTCATCTGTTTTATCATTTTCAATAGTGGTTGCTTGTGAATAATTAGAATATTATACTTAATTTTGAACTGGTAAACCACTGTTGATAGCATGAGGTTTTGTTGTGTGGTTCAAAGAGAGTGAATCATGATCACTGCCTGAAAAAAAAAAGAATGTCTGCTTAAGTCTTTGCTGTCCACCAGAGGCACAGCTCTTGTAACTGAGCTCAGCGTGCTGCTGAGGAGGAGGGGGAAGAACAGAGCGTGCTTTTAGCACATGTGGATTCCTTTTAGAGTATTCACAGATGTTCTCAAACCTTCCTTCTTTCTTTTCTCCCTCCTTCTCTTTCAGCTAACCTACTTTTTCTGGTCACCTTGTGTCTCTCCAGGATGTGTCTGTCTGCAAACACGTTGTGACAAACACATAAGAGAACGGGAAAGGGGGAAAAGAAAACCAAGAGAGGAGGGAAAGTTTGTTATTTCTCTTCTAAAGTCCTGTCATATTTTCCATCACTTTTCCCATGCCCCTATCTGGGTCTGAATGTTGATTCTCTCGTGCCAGGGATTATTTCATCAAGCCTGAGAACACGGCCTCATTCTGTAAGGCTGCTGATCAGGATACAAACATTCAAGCAGTTCTCAGTCAAGCATTTGGCGAGCTTACAGTTTTGGGTTTAGAATCATTTCTGCTCTTGGCTGATATTTAAGACTGTAGCAGACATATGAGTAGGATCGCGAAAATTGTCACTGGCCATGATGACATGTTTATATGCAGACTTCCTTCTTATCACAGGGCCTGGGACAGATTTGTGCAGGATTTAGAACTGAATTTAAAATGTTCCTTAAATTCCAGTTCAGTTCTAGAATTTGAATTTGCAAATACTGTAGAATGCAGTATTGCCACAGTTCCTTTAAAACCACTTCAAATTCCAAAATTCCGCTGTGGACAATTCAATTCAAATTCACATAATGCTAGTTCCCAAATTATAAAGAAATTGTGTAGTTTGCCACATTGAAGTGATTTTTGTGGATCAAAACCAATCCATGGTTTCCTGAAGTCTGTCAGCAGTGCTTTATATCCGCTATAAACATCTTGTCTTGAAAACCTGCAGTAAGATTTAAGTGTCACATTCTCTCCAAGTTCTGTTGGGGCAATTTATTGAATGTTTTGTTAATGTAACTTCAGCATGAGAATTTAAAAAAATAAGGTTCTCTGTCTTGTATCATGTCACAGTTATTCTGTCATTAAACTCTGCATGAAATGCTCTCATGGACTGAAAATTTTTCTCTGCCACACTGAACTTTGCCACTTTCTCATCAGTGCAGTGCTAAAGGATAAACCTCAGTGCTTTTGTTTGTATAAAACAAGAACCTTACACCAACTCACCTTGGATATGGTTAACCTCAAGGTAGAGGTACTGAAGTGTGGTGGGAACTGCAGGGATTTCTGTCAGCTGATTATAAGAAAGATCCAGCTCTACCAGAGATGTGAGGTTAAATGCACCAGGGTCAAGCACTTCATTCCTCAATTTGTTGTGTCCAAGCCGTAGATAACGGAGTCTATTAAAACCATGAAGGCTGTTTTCGGTCAGGCCAGTCAGAGAGTTGTTGGAGAGGTAAAGCTGCTGGACAGATGGAGGCAGATGTTTGGGGAACGTCTCCAGGAGGTTGTGACTAAGATCCAGGAGGTTGAGGACTCCAAGACCTGGTGAAGAACATGACGGATAGAGGTAATGCTTAGAGTTTACGAAATGATTAACTTTGTTAATGCTTCCTGATAATTTATGTAGAGATGCAAACTATATCGGCCCCATATCAGTTATTAGATCAGATATTAGAGATATATTTCATTTTATTTATTTATTAATTGGTGTTTATCAGTATTGCTTCATTTCTAGCAAATCATTTTATTCTGTATTTTTAATATCAGTGCATCTCTAGATTTATCTTCTGAAAGATTTATTAAAAAATATAAAAACCAAAGAATACCTTTTAAGTCGCCCTCTTCAATAGTCGTCAGACGATTACCTTGTAACAAAAGTAATGTTAAATTGTCCAGATTTTGGAAAGCACCTTCAGAAATCTTTTCGATGCGATTATATGCGAGTCGCAGCTGCTTAAGTCCACTAGGCAGTCCGGCTGGCACCCTTGTCAGGTTATTATAATTTATGAAAAGATTTACCAAGTGGGTCAGATTGGAGAACACCACATTATCGAGTTGCTCACTCAGTAACTGATTGCGATCCAAGATCAACCAACGCAAGTTGGTTGCATTGGCGAACACTCCAGATCCAAGGATAGTTATATTATTGCCTTGGAGAAACATGTACTGTGTGCGGGACGGAAGACCAGAGGGAAGCTGGGCAAGGCCTCTGTGGTCACAATAAAGAGCTGTTGGCCACTGGATAGGGCAGTCACACTCCAAAGGACAACTTTGTGTGTTAACAGCACGAAACCATCCAGGATCCATCCGATCTTTCAAAGTCAACACACTCGGCTCTCCCAAAAAACGGTTGATCCAGAGTGGTACACCTCCATAGTCCAAGTCCAGCGTGAAGGCCCAAGTCGGCCCACACACAGAGAGTAACAATAAAATCGTGCTTATATCCATTCGTCCGCCTGCCTAAAAGAAACAGAAACAGCCTTTAACTTTGAGGACTTAAAACTTTGATTAAAGCGTTCATAATTCAAACTACTCACAAAGCTTATTTTCTTCTAATGGCAATAAATAAAAGTTTCCACACGTACTGCTTAGATAAAGATATATAAAAACAATGGCTTATTTGTAAGTTACAGTAGCAGAGCTTTTTCCATTCTTGCTTATTTAATTGTAATAATATGCCAAATACAACTTCATGTCTATATAATCTCTATTTCATTGTCAGCCACAGTGTCGCTAAATAGGCAAGAGGCTAAACTGGTTTAAACATGCTACTTTCCAGTGATTTTCTTCCATTCTCTTTTGTCACATTGCAAACACATGCATCATCTACATATGTGAGAGGAATGAGCATACCTTTCACCTCTCTTCCCCAGCCAATTTTAGTTAGAAGAGCTTCCGAACAGTAGATTTGTCGAGACTATCACTGTAGACGTTTAAATGGGGCAACCTGAAGAGTTTTACGCGGCTACTGAAACATTCCTCACACAGCGATGGCATTTTCTTCCATACAGCTTATTCTCACTCCTTTTTTTCCAACCTGTCTCAGAAGCTTATGGTTGGAGTCTAACCACTGCACAACATTTGTTAGAAACATGTGTGCTGGCAGCATAGAAAGGGCAATCTTTACGGACAATGCTGATGTGATTTAAAATCTTTTGGAGTTAATACACATCACATAATGTATGGATAGAAACCCTGTTGTTGATTTAATGTGACTTTCTCCTTCAAAGCTTGATTTTGAGTAATATACAACTGATGTGGAATCATATTTTAATGCTTATGCAAACCATATACTGTAACATAAACAGCCTCAGGCCACTGACTGATGAACTGTAATATCACGTCACTGAGCCTGTGAGAAAGGGGAGTAAGTTTGAAGGTAGTATATTTTCTCTTTGCAGACATGCCCTGCACAGCAGTCAGCTCTGGAACATCTAGCACAGAGAGCAATGGTTATAGTCAGACAGCTGGAGGGGGCCTGGGGAGCCAAACAGACCCTGTTCGTCTGTGAGAGAGCAGGAGAGAAGAAAAAAAGGAGAGAGAGAGCAGTTTAGCTAAGATAGCCCAACACATCAAAGCCCTTCCATAGGGATGAGACAATGTTTTGGTCTGTGAAGGTCTGAAAAGTCGGAGTGCCCCCTAGCATCAACCATAACAATCACAAAAGCAAGGTTGTTATTATATGATATAATATTCTTTTATACTCAATCAATACTTCTTTCAAATATGTTTTATAATGATTAAATTATTACATTTTCAAAAAGCTTTTTGTATGGAAATAGAAAAAGAAAACAAAAAGCACAATATAATTTGTTATAACTTTACATTGATAATTTAACTATATATGTATATATATATATATACTGTACGCAACATGTATATGTAAAATATGTATTTTTAAATATATTTACCAATGCAAACGTAACCCCCAAAATGTTACCATTTAACATTGTTTATTGTTGGTCAAATTTTAATAAGTTAAAATAAATGTAAAATATATATTTTTAAAACTCCCTCATATATATATATATATATATATATATATATATATATGTGTGTGTGTGTGTGTATTATGTGTATATTACACTATATATTATGAAATATATAATGAAACATTTCATCTATAGTAAATGAACATAGACAACAGTAATAGTTTAGTTTATTCTGAAATTTCACAAAATGTGAAAGGAACAATGTTTTATAAAATTGTAATTTCTCAAGGAAAATGTTTAAATCATCCGGCATAATTTTTATTTGCAAACTATTCAGTTTTATATTCAAATGTGTTTAGGACACCAAAATAAACATGGTGTGTGACTGACCCATACAGAGGATTTGAAACCTCTTCCCTTAGTCCTTTGAACTCTCTTTGAAAGCTAGACAGGTAGTTTTTGATTAACACTGACTTAACTCTGAAAGTATTGCTTTGAGTTTGAGCTAGAGTGTTTTTGAAGGGGCGTTTATGTTATTCTGTTCCCTGAAACACTGTAGACTGTCACTGGCTGCCAGATTTCTTTTCCATTTAAACAGAAGGAAATGAAGAACCTTCCAGTGCTTTTGGAATCTTACTTTGTAACCTGGTAGGCTTTGTAGCTCGACTGCAAAAAAAAAAAAAAAGACTAAAATAAAAAACAAACAAATAAATAAAAATAACTGTAGTGCTTAGAATGAAACACCGGAATCAAAACTTGTTGCTAAATTATGTAGGGTTAAATTAATTAGAGTCTGGATCTCCTTCAGTATATTTAGGGTTATGCATCCATAATTCCTTACACTCATGTTCTCCTTCGTCTCTTGTACTTCCTCACTGTTCTCAATGTTTTCTTCACAAGTTTGCGCACAATTTCCAGTCAGTATAAATTCTGTGTACACTTAGAACCAGTCAAAACACTGCTTACATGTGTACAGTGTGGTTTGTGTTTGCATTTTCATAAGCATGCACCAGTCGTGTGAGCTGTTTCTCCCTTGGCACATTATGACTGAGGTCTTTGTGGATATTTTGCGGTTAGCAGACTGCCGTGGCAAAGTCATGCCAAGCCAATGGCCAGTGTTGGGAAGGTTACTTTGGAAATGTAATAGGTTACAGATTACAAGTTACCCTACTTAAAATGTAATAAGTAGTGTAACTTTTCAATTACTTTATTAATGTAACTGATTACATTTCATTATTTTTCTAAATTTCTAATGTTTTCAACTGTTAATCATTTTCAGTCAAACCAGGCAGGGTTAACCTTACAGTAGTACTCAACAGTCAACACTGATTCCCAGGGCTGTAGGGTTTGCGGGGTCCCGGTGCAGGTTGTACAGTACCAGTGGGCCCTGTTTGAAAAATAGTTTAAATTGCATGTTCGTTCTATTTATTTATTTGTGCTATTTACACAATGTTTATGTTTTTTCATGTTTGTAGGTGTCCAGGTACAGAAACCAAATAATCAAATGTAAAATAGCACTGCATAGTCTTCACTGTAAAAATTAAATATACAGTCAAACCAAAATTTATTCAGACACCTTCAGCATTTCTCACAGTTTATTTGCTATAGTTTAGAAAATGGTAATAAAATATGACAAGAACTCAGAGTTAAACTGTGTCAGAACAAACATAACTTTGATAATGGATTACAATCAACCAAAAATTCAGACAACTGTTAATATGACAATATTTACACAACTATAAATACTTTGTTGACCAATTACCAGGCAATGTTTAATTTTGTTCAGTCTGTGGTGTAAAAAGGTCACATTAGCAATTAAAGAAAACACACTTAAACAAAACATGGTCAGGTCAAAGTGTCTGAATAAGTTTTGGTACCAATTTTTTTTTTAAATCAATTTTACTGGTAGTCCACTGTATGAAGTTTTTTTGGAGTAAAATATGTCACAGTTTACTTTATTTTGCTATACTCACTTACAGAAATGAACTATAGTGTCCTGCACTCACTAGTAAAAAAAATATATCAAAAATTAGATCTGGTGTCTGAATTACAAAGTAATTCAGTCAAGAGAAGTGATTCTTTCTTTCATTTTCTTGGATTAACATTAAGGACGCCGACAGCAGCTAGTAAATTAGGCATGGTCACTTTAAGAGACAATGCATCCAATATACTGATGCACATCCAATTTCTTTCTCAACTGATTACTTTCACTTAAGACATAACTGACAGTTTTTTTGAGGATACTCTCCAAAATGGGTATTTTGACATAATTTTGTCGGTACAAGAGCAAGAAGAGGCAAATTCGGTGTTCAAGCGATTTGAGACATGTCTCTCTGCTTGCGCCCTGTGCGCACAGAACACCACGCGCTGGTGCTGAATTGGGTTCTTTCACATCTTTTTTTGTTTGCATGTTTAAACTGCGATTTGTATTTGTTCGTTCAGGTGCAGGAGGACGCGAAGGAGAGCTCGGTTCGGTCTTGCTGTCTGTGAGACGAGGCTCTCTGCGTGCGCACCGAACCCGGCGTGCGGGTACTCATTTGAGCTTTTCCGCGACTTTTGTTTGAATGCTTTAAACCAGGGGTGCCCAACCCTGCTCCTGGTGATCGACTGTCCTGAAAAGTTTAGCTCCAACTCTAATCAAACACACCTGCCTTTAATTTTCACGCGATCCTGAAGACCTTAATTAGTTGCATCAGGTGTGTTTGATTAGAGTTGGAGCTAAACTTTTCAGGACAGTCGATCGCCAGGAACAGGGTTGGGCACCCCTGCTTTAAACTCTTTTGAATGTTTAAATTGGCAAGGTTTAAAAACACGTGCAAATGATAAGCTTTCGTGATGACGCGCAGCAGTGGCCTGTCCTGAGCATCTTTTTAGGCTGGCCTCAGCCAGTCGGTTGAGATCGCCGGGTGGGGGGGGCCCTCAGCCGTGGGGCCCTATAATCGTCACCACCTTTCACTCCACTAGCGACGGCCCTGCTGATTCCTGTCAGACTTTCAAAATCCTTCATCACTTGAATTAAGGTTAGAATATTTTAATTTTAAAGGAGACATTGGATGCAAAATTCACTTTATTCATTTTAATTACATGTTGATTGCATACATGTATCTTAGCAGTGTGTGGACACAACCACCCTACAATGAAAAAAATCCATTCACTCCTTTTTTTTAATCTCCCAAAAACCTAAACAGTCTCAATTATCAAGCTGTTTTGATTTTCTGAGCAATATGATGTCATATTTGCTCAGGCCCCGCCCACAACCGCTGAAGTACTGTCCAGCATTAGCATATTTTCACCATCAGCCAGTTGTAGGAATCCATCACTGATTACGTTTACATGCGCACGAATGCGATTATTTCCAATAATCAAAGTAAGGACTTAATTGCATTATGATGTTTACATGTCAAGAGCAAAGCTCTTACTCCCGTTTACATGCAATTTCCATTATTCTTATTATTCGCTAAGAATTGTGGTTAATTTTTTTTACTGCCATTATTCACATACCTCACTGCACAGCACAAATGATGGACTCAGAAAGAGCGTGTTACTGGCCGCTGATTTAATTTAAGTCTAATGCAAAACACTTTTGAATGGTTGTATTCCACGCTTTTTCGGCGCCATAGAAATGTGATGGCAGTTTGTATGCCTACGCTGCCGTCGTGTTCTACTCGCCGTTTGTGGATGAGGGTAAGGAACAGAGACTGGTGGCAGCGAGTTGTGATTTCCCCAGAAATGCGATGCTTTCTTCCCCGCCATCGTTTCTAATCTCCGTATTACTACAGGTGCGTGTCACGTCATTCATGTATGTCACAAGCGCATGCGCACTTTGGTCAGAGCAGCAATACTGCGATTACTGTGTTTACATGCCTGTATATCCTATGTTAATACGATTATGCTTGCTGCAATTATGAGCTTAATCGCATTATTTAGATGGAAGTATTGTGTTTACATGAGGTAAAGTTTAATCGCAATATTGTCAATCTCGTTATAATCACATTAAGAGGGTGCACGTAAACGCACTCATGTCTTGTAAGCAATGTAGGTGTTATGTAGTTTTGTGATAGAGAAGAACATAAGAGTGCTAATTTTCTCCTGACATCAGAGCCACTGAGGACACAGTGCATTAGTTTTGTTTTTGATGGTAATGCACCACCAAATACACCTAAATTCATTTATGTCTGCGCAAATAATTTTACTCCAGACTGATTTCTGAATGAGGGACAATTCAATGCATGTTTTGTTAAAAAGTTAAAACTCAAGGATAGATTCGTACCCATTGTTCGTGATCCAGCTGCACTTCCAGAAGAAGTAAGTCTCACTTTTTATATTTTTTTATGATTATTTGCAAATCGCCTTTGCTTTTCCATGGAAGAGAGGGGCGAGGTGAGCAGAGCTCATTAGTATTTAAAGGGACATGACAGGACCACTGAGGAATTTTAACCAAAGTATGTTGCAGACCTTTCATGAAAACCCTAAAGAATCATACCAACTTGTGGAAGATGGGCATCCAATGTCCCCTTTGAAGCACAGCCACCACAAAATCAGACTTACTTCGAGATCATTCTGAGGTTAAATACATATTTAAAATCATAACAAGAAATATTTTATTAGCTATGATACTGTTTTTAAAATCAAATCTTTGCATAGCTATGACAGGATACACTATCTGGAATCTAACAACGCCTTGGAAAAAACAGTTAATCTTAAAAAATGAAGCATAGCTATACATAAACCCATATAGGAAATAAAAGAGTTATCAAATAAGCATGTTCTAAACTCCTGAAAGATTGGTGTTTCATATTTTAGAGCAGTCACTGCAATTTATGAAAGAAATCAATCAAATCTGTATGTGGGAGTGTGTGTGAAAAAATCAGATATAACCCCCTTTGTAATCCTTAACATTTTCATAAGTAACTGTAATTTAATTACACATTTTTTTCTCAGTAAATGTAACTGATTACAATTACTTTTATTTTGTAATTAAATTAGGTAATTCCGTTACATGTATCTAGTTACTCCCCAACACTGCCAATGACCCAGGACAGGCAAGCTGGAGAAGATGTTACAGAGCAGGTGTGACGGTCAGTTTACAGGGTATTTCAGTTTCTTTACATTTCAGAGCTAATGCAGAGTGCTGCCTGTGAAAAACAAATGTTTTTCTTTTCTCTCAAAACCTTGTTTCATGGATCTATACTGCATATGTTACTTTGAAAGCTTTGATGAAGCCTGTTGATTAATTCCAGGCTATATGATTGGATATGATCAGTTATTTCCTATTGAGATAATCTGAATGACTCGTATCTTGGCTGCAGAATCACATGCTTTCCCCTAAACTGATGCCTAGAGGGCGCTATATCTCAAACTATCTTCAATACTATGAGAGTTCAGATAAAATAGGCTAATATCATAATGGTTTGACTAATGCCATAGGGTTACTAAAGTGTACTTTGGCATGTTAATTTATTATCTGCTGAATTCTAGCTACCAGAATAATAGTAAATTCATCAAAACTATGAAACAAAACAAATGGATGCACTTATATGTAGAAGGGGTTGACTTTTACATTTTGTATGACATTAAAAATAAAAACACAAATGATGGTAAATATTATTTATATGCAGAATATTTTATAGTGTGCTGTTACTATCCAGCTGTATTTTTTGTGCATGTCAGATTATGCTGAAATGTGTGGAAATATTCTTAACTGCTTGTATTTAGAATATATAGTTGCTTGTATTTAGAATATTTAGTATTTAGAATATAAATTCTAGTAATGCTAGAAAATTCAGTCATGTCTTAAATTGTCATTTAAAACCTGTATGCATTACGAGGCAGTTGAAAACACACACACACACACACACACACACACACACACGTCTAAAAATCTCTCTCTATATCTAAATATTCTATTGTTCTCTTTTCTTTATTTTCCACAGGAAAAAGTAGTCATGCAGTTTTGGAACATGTGGGTGAGTAATTGACGAAAGAGTTCTTGGCTTAGAGCTGTATATAGCTAATCATACATTAGAATCAGACATCTATAGAACGGACAAAATTCCAGCAGAATAACTTGCTCTGCTTGATCGCTAATAGCTTCAGTCTTCATTTACACACAGAGGTCATCACTGAATATAACGTAAGAAAGCATGTCTCGCAGTGATTCAGGTCACCTCTGTTGTCTGACCTCTGTGCTGAAACACGAATCACATATCATTCTAAAGTTCAAAGAAGCTAAGTCACGGCTGGAGAGAGATCAGCAGGAGCAGGGACAGGGATAGCAGGAATGTAAAATGTTTCCTGATGCTGAGTTCACCTCCCTTTGGGATCAGACCCTCAGACTCTGGACCTGAAGCTTTTTCTAGAGACAGTCAGGCTACTTGCAGCAACAGTTTGGAAAACAATATGTTATAGAGATCGAGTCATCTATGCATCCAAATAGTGAACAGTAGGAAGAGGTACCGGGGAGTGAGGAATTCTTATGCTGTTTCAGTCATAACTTGAATTTTCTTTCACAATTAATGCTAAAATGTCTAGCTAAAGTTGTTTTAAAGGTTATTAGGTTTGTTTAGTAAGTAGATCAGCTAGCTAAGTTAAGCCATTTATAGAATTAGACTGACATCTACTCTTGTGAAAAAATAGCACTTAATATACTTTAAAAGGGTATACTTATGTAATTTATTCGGACACTTAGTGCATGTTACTTGCAATTAAATGAAAATATATTATGGCTTATATTTAGATAAAATGCAATTAGTTGAATGTTGGATTGCTTTTTTGACTTAAGAACATCTATGTAAATTCTTAATTATTTTTTTATATATAATTATAGCCTTTGAAATATAGTTAAAGTCTTCTTTCAAATGCACTGACAAGTGTTTACTGTAAACTAAAACATTCTTTAATTGAAACTTGCATATGTAATTTCCCATTTGTAATGGTGAGATTGCAATTTAGTATTAATTATTAATGTAATCTCTTATTGATACAACTGATTAGTTACTTTTAAGCTGTATTTGGAAGGCTGACAACGATTTTATCATTAAAGCAAACCTGCTACACAAAGGTGCTAAAGCATCCACACCTGTGGTTTTTCAACTCTTCACACAGTAAATAAAAATGGGGGCTCCCTCAAGACTTGTGTTTGTGATTCAGTCCTGGAGCTGTCAGAACATGAAGCTGTCTGGCTTCGAGTCCAAAGCCCAGCATCTCTAGCGTGCCACAGATCTGCTTACCAAAAACCAGCTGGCTGCAACCAGCCATCAAAGACCACAAAGAGAGGCCTCTCAGGAGATGGAGGACCTGACATTCCTCAGGATGAGTGCCTGGAGATATGAAACGCCAAGCAGATATGAAACGCACAAGAGATCGAATGACAGACAGTTTAATATAAGCCATTCAGTCATTCAGTCTGCATCTGAAGAAAATGTGCTGAATATGTGTCTATTTTGTAATCTGAAGGGAACATGTTTGCTGTGCCTCTTGGTAAGGTAAGTCTGTAGAGCTGTATACAGCTCCCTCATGCACTGTTGATAGTTTGGTCAGTCTCGCAGTAAGGGCCGCATTCTGCTTAATGAGAAAAGCTTGATGTATGCAGACGCAGATGTCCCTAACATGTTCCACAGCTGGGAGTGATCGAGACCAGCCACTCAACGCTGGTGAAAAATGGACTTGGGATGGAGAAAGGCAAGTCTTCTGTAATTGGACAGTGGTTGAGAGGGGGCTTCGGAGGGTGGAGGCAAAAAAGCTTGTAGGGGAGAAGGGGTATTTGCAGTCTTTGCCAAAGCCACTTCATTTTGCTACAAGGAGACAAAGAGAAGGCAGAGCCTTTGCTGATCAGGTAGGTGTGATGCTGTTTTCTACAGCCTACTTGAAATATTGATTATTTATTTATTTATTCTAGTCTTATTTTGCATTTCTGCATCAATGGAAACTTTGGATTTGGTGGAACAAGCTCACAGTAGTTGAATACAGGTTGTGTTGCTATTTGGTTGTGTTACTGTTTTTACTTAAAGTACTGTATAGATAAATGAAATGTCTGGGTTTCTTTCCTGACCTGTTAATTTTTTTAATTAGCCATTATTTTTCAGTTTTATCACACGCAAGTAACTATTTTTGCCTGATCTGCAATAATTTCAGTATTTAGTTTTTATCTATAATTCCATTTTTGGTGTTCCTGCACCTTTCCCTGTTGCAAAACATTTTGACACAATCAAAACTGATTTTGGTTCTTCAGCCTGATCTGATCTGCTATGGTTACAGATTGATTTTGGGCACTTGTCATCTATACAGTCTAGAAGACCAGCTAGCCACCCGGCTAGAAAAAAAAATGCTTAAACCAGTTAAAAATGGTTTGTCTTCACTATTTTACCTGTTTTCCCAGCCTGGTGAGGCTGTTTGCTGCTTTAGCTAGTCATACAGTGACCAAAAATAGCTTAGGGTATCTGGTTAAACCAGTTGGCATAAGCTTATATGGGCTGGGTGGGCAGCTAGACCAACTCAAACCAGCTAAGACCAGCAGTCCATCCAAGGCTGGTTTTACAGCAGGGTAGTCACTAATTATGCATTTTTAATTAATCCTACAAAATCTTAAAAGTGTTCTTTCTGTCTGCAGCTGTCAAGTCTCTTGCCAGTGACAATGCGGCTAATCGCTCTTCTGCTGTTGGGACTCCTGAATTTCTCGCTGGCTGAGGAGAGAGATCCTTTCCAGTGGCTCTCTTCCCTGCACAGCCGTGGTTACGCCTCTCTGCAGGCCGACAACACCGGAGGAGAATGTCCCGAGGAGTGCGACTGTCCTCCAACCTTCCCAGTTGCCATGTACTGCGACAACCGCAACCTGAAACAAATGCCTTACATCCCATCCCGGATGAAGTATGTGTACCTGCAACACAATCAGATCACCTCTGTCCCAGATAATGCTTTTGGAAATGCCACCAACCTTGTGTGGGTTTTGCTGCATGAGAATCACATTAACTCAGTGGGCAAGCAAGTGTTTGCCAAACTGGTGAACTTGGATCGCCTGTACCTGAACAACAACAACCTAACCGAGGTGCCGTCCAACCTGCCTCGCTCACTACGTGACCTTCGTCTCAATCACAATAAAATCAACAAGTTGCCCCCCAACGCTTTTGAGGGCATGGAGAATTTGACCATACTTTTGCTCCATAACAACGGTCTCCAGGATATCGGTGGCCTGAAAGGTCTGAAGTCGTTAACTCTCCTGGATGTGAGCGGTAACCAGCTCAAGAAGGTTCCTAATGGTCTTCCTGAGATGCTCCACCAGCTCTACCTAGAGTCCAACTCCATCGAAGCAGTTCCAGAGAACTTCCTCAGCCAGTTCTCCAACCTGCAGTATGTCCGTATTTCTCACAATGAGCTCACAAACAAAGGCATCCCTCAAAACACCTTTAACAACAGTGGTCTGGTGGAGCTGGATTTGTCCTTCAACAAGTTGGAGAGCATTCCTGTTGTTAGTACTAATCTGCAACATCTTTATCTACAGGCCAATCAGATCAAAGGTACAGCACTTTTACATATATTTTAACACTTGTGTATACACTTTCATGAGTTTATTTTTTAAATTTACTTAAGGAGTAATCATTTCAGCCTTATTTGTTATAATTAGGTTTGTTCAATGAAAAAATTTAATTGAAATATAATCATAGTCTGGGACTGGAATAGACAAAAGCTTTACAGTGCAAAACAATAATTCAGTAAAAAAAATCTAAACATTAAAAAGACACATTTTTAATAATAAAAAAAAATGTAAAATGTAACAATGATATTTTGAAAAAAGAAAGTTAAATTTAAAAATATTATATAAATTAGGAATATAAAAGTGATATAATTGGCAATGTAAAAGTGCAAAACATTAGAACATCATTTGTTATTAAGACATTCTTATTGCTGTTTTGCACAGCAGTTTTAGATGTTTTTATACATTTATTCATTTTTAAATAACATTTAGTTAGATTTTATGATTACAAACAATAAAAATAAAAAGAAGAATATTTAAAATTCTACATTCTGACATTCTCTTATCACTCTTATCACTGAATCTTGATTAAGGATGTTAGATTTTTAAGGCTAAATTTTGATTAAAAAAATGATTAAGAAAATTATTTCTTTCAGTGTAATTTAGTGAAACAGTCTTAACTATTTTCATCCAATGAGACATGTTGAAATTGCATATAAAACTTGTTTTCCTTTTGTTTCAGAGTTTACATTGGGCAGTTTCTGCAGTGTGGTGGATGTTATGAACTTCTCCAAGCTGCAAGTGTTGAGGCTGGAAGGAAATGAGATCAGTGCTGGAGACATGCCCTCTGAAGCTGCCCTTTGTCTTCGTCTGGCTACTGATATTGCCGTGTAATGGCAGTTACCCAGCAGCAGGGGGCTCTTTTGTTTCCCTCCAACATTATTATATCAGAATGGCGTGAATTTGCATTGATGTGCATTTTTATTGTAGGGAAATTTATAGTGCCTTGGGATGTTGTATGAGAGGAATATAATTTCCTGTGGACTTTAGAGAGAAGTACAAATACAGAAATGGGGGGAAACGGATATTGAGAGATTTAGATAGGAAATGGAGATCCTCTGTTAAGGTATGTGAAGCTAGTTTTTTTTTGTTTTGTTTTACTCAAAAGCCACATAGCCATTTTAATATGCCTTTCTGTGCTTTTACTCTATGTTTGTGTGCTTGTCTGTCGGTTGGATGACACTATTGGCAGTGCTAAAGTCAACATTGCAGTTTTGCTATTTGTTTGATACACATTTGATTTACTTTAGGTTTGTGGATTCATGTCTCTTCAGGAAAGAAGTTTGAACAATGCTGTGAGTATTTATTCTACATGTGAGACAGATGAACTGAATGGAGAACAGAAAGATCTTACTTGACTACATCCATCTATCCATGTATTGTCTGATATGGTATCATCCTGAGAAAACTTAAAGAAAATCCCCTATCTTCCATTTACATCTGAAAGGGGGGAAAAGAAAAACTTTGAATGGTTGTGTTTTAAGAACAAATGTATTGCATGTGTTATTAAAATGACTGAGGTTCGGGTGTTTAAACATGCCTGTAGACCTTTCGTGTAACTCAATAAAGCTAATATTTTGATGTATTAAATGCTTTTATGTGAGTTTAAAACATATCCAAACTAATCATATTTCTGTAGTGCTCTGTGACAACACTCATATCTTTATATCTAAATTGGCTCTTGTTAATGTCTACGTAGAAAATAAAGAGAGATTAGTTAATGTAAAACCATATTTCTATTAAAGAAATCACAGAACACAAGCAGCTAATTTACTTTGTTTGATTCTGATATCATAGATTATAACACAATGCCTCCTTAAGTCAACAATCAAATTTTCACAGATGTTTCTTAATCATTTCTTAATATCAAGTTATTGCTATTAAATCTTAATTATATGTTGACACGTCTTTGAAATGTCGATAGATTATTTCTACAACCAGAACACTTAGATAGATTGAGGCCTGAATCAAGGAAGTAACCTTCAAAGAAAACTGACGGTTGGGAGAATGTGGCTTTTGTGCTTTATGCCATCAATCAGTTACATATTAAAGTAATTCAATTTGCAAGTCATGTGTTATTAGCCTGCAAGTCTCTGGCAATTATTTTCACATTACACAGATTTGAGAACGTTTTGACCTTAATGGTCTGGGTTTTCTTGTTTTTTGTTTTGTTTTGTTTTTGTTTTTTTCTTGTTTTGTTTTGTTATGTTTTTGTTTTTTACTTGTTTCTTGTTTTGTTACATTTTTGTTTTGTTTTATTTTTGTTTTGTTTCTTGTTTTGTTTTGTTTTATGTTTTTGTTTTTTTGTTTTGTTTCTTGTTTTGTTTGTTTTGTTTCTTGTTTTTGTTTTGTGAAAGAATCTTTCTTGAGAGTCACCATGTATTTGTGACAATAGGGCTATAACATCATATTGTGACTTTAGTAAGTATGTAACAGGGAGTATTTCATCCTGCAACAGTCTGAAAGTGGTGAATGCAGATGACTCACTATTATGTGTCTTAATTTGTAATAATTCTACTTTCTTCAAATCCTGGATGCAAACACCCTGAATGCAGATTATTTTTAGAGTATAGCTTCCTTTTTTTTTAAACCAAAGTCACAAGGGGTTGCACATGGACATTACACATTGGAAACTCGTCAGCAAGGCGCTGCTTCTCTTTGACAACCAATGTCTAGTTAGAGATAGTAAACTCAAAAAGTTGAAAAGAAATAACCACTTTATTTGAGATTTAACTTGCATGGCTCCCTGAGCAATTAAAATTATACCACATCTGTCAATTTTTTTTATAGGTGCTCACACTCATTCCATGTCTTTTCATTTATTTTAACCATTTCCTCAGAAACAGACACATACTTTGAGGGGCTACTGTTTGTTTCCTTTACCTGTAATTACCTGGTAAGCACTTTAATAACAGTCAAAACACTTCTGGGCAATAACATCAGACTGTGGTAAACACCTCATGACCTGTTTCTGACAAATGGTTCCTGTGTATCGGCAAACCATACTGTAATTTGGCACTTAACACAATGACAAATGATTTATAAAGCTTAAATGCAGGTGGTGAAATGTTTAAACCAGTAGAAAAGCTGAGGGTTTTGAGTTAATAAGTTGCCTGATTATTTTAAGGTTGTGCTCTCTTGTCAGGCTTGATACAAAGATCTTGTGTTTGCTCTCCATCCCTCAGTGTCCAGTCATTGAGGGTCTGTGGAATGTCAACAGTGGTTTGGAATCTGCACTTGAACATGCTTTGGGAGACAAAAACAGGGAAGTGGAGTTATGTAATTCCTGTAATCTTTTTTGTGTCTTGATAAATATTATAGCTACATTTTCTTATAATACATTTGATGATTTCCACACAATAAAAAGACAATAAAACATTCCCAGAGTTTTACTATTGTTTTTTTCATAATACCTATCATTTGAACTTTATATAAAACATTTTTTTATAATAAGTAAGCCAGTTTTGTTTCACTGGATACTGCCTCTCTGACATTCCTTAAACAGCTCTGCCTCACCTAAATGTTTATTGATAGCATGTCATGGAAGTGATCTCACTGGTTAAATATATGTAAGTCATACACTTATCTGAACCTCATTTTTTATTTTTATTTTTTCTTGTTGAATCATAAACAAGTGATTTTCATGTTGTTATGACAGAGAATGACTGTGAAGGCCCCTCTTGAGTGAGAAAGTGTAGTTTATCAGGGGCCTTTGTTTGCAATGATTAGTAGTTTATTCTGAAACTTGGGAATTTCTCAGATGACACCTAGCGATTACTAAATTAGCCCAGTTCTTTCTATTGTTAAAAAATCTGTACACACTGTATAATACTATAGATATACAATATATTAGACATAAAAACACCATATTAATAAATCTAGCTAAAATAAAAATATTGATTTATAATTTATGATATTTCCAACAGAGTTAATATAAATGCAAACCGAGATTATGATCATTGACTGTAATGTGTATGAACACTACAAATGTGATGTTTTGTCATGTTGAAAGGGGGTGGGGTGAGGTGTATGTGAACTATATAAGAGTACCGTGTACAGTTTTTCCTCAGGTTTGCTCTGTCAGGTGTGTCCATCACTTCACCTGTCGCTCTTGAGACTGTGCAGAAGAATGAAGAAATACAACTTGAGCAACATTACAGGAGTACTATTCAAAAACTCAGTTGCAGCTGAACAGGTAACAAACAATTATGTTTACATTAATTTTTATTTCATTTATTGGCATGTTTTGACATTGATAATAAAAAAAGAAAGCGTGATGTGATGTGACTTAATGAGTATTTATTATTATTATTATTATTATTATTATTACTTTTTGCAGGATAACAATGAATCTAACAAGCAAGATCCACATGTTGGGCAAGAAGATGAAAACACTGACAGGGGAAACTGGAGCAGCAAAAGAGAGTACATGCTGTCTATGATCGGCTATGCTGTTGGTCTTGGAAATGTGTGGAGATTTCCCTACTTGGCTTACAAACATGGGGGAGGTACTGTACAGTAAGATGACTTTTATTATGGTTTTTCGTATAATGTATGTTGAATTAATGTCTTACTCATACTGTATAATAGAGAAGCAAGAAGGTAAAACTAGGGAAGAAAAATATTTTACTTTTCCTTCATAACTCATTTAAATGAGCATTTATATGAGCACAAAATCATATTTAAAGAATTTTATTTTTTCTTTCTTTTTTTTCTCTCTGTTTTAAATACTGCATCTTTTCAACAATTCAAGGGGCTTTCCTCATCCCCTACACTATCATGCTGGCTGTTGCTGGCCTTCCTCTGTTCTTCATGGAGAGCTCTTTTGGACAGTTTTGCAGCCAAGGCCCCATCAATGTGTGGAAAGCTGTGCCTATACTGCAAGGTAACTCTGAATTCAGTATTAAAACGGGTAGATCTAAAAGCTGCTGAGGAGTTTTTAAAAATACACCGTGGATTCAAATGGACTTTTGCAGGGGCGGCGCCAGAGAATTTTGAATGCAGGTGCTGAGGGGGTGCTAGATCACTGACAGGGGGAGCTGGGCAATTAATAGTACATATGACCAAAACAGGTTATTATTTTTCGTATGAACAATAAAATCACCCAATCGATTTTGTAACATTTTATTACATGGTTATTTGACCCCCCCCCCCCCCCCCACAACACAACAATGAACCGGCCCACAGACATGTAGTCTGTATGAAAAGGTGCATTTCTCTATTACGTCCATTAGGCTACTGTGGAGATGGCGAGTCAGCGTCGGCATTCGGCAACTTCATGTTTGCAGCCAACACCGAGAAAGCACTAGTAATAAATAATAAAAATTGTCTTCTTTTTCCCAGACGCATTCATAATCATTACTTTGCGGGTGCTTTTACGGCAAGACTTTAATGCGCGCACTTGGTAGCATGGAATCGGCTGTAATACGCAAGTATGACTAGCCTATATTAAAGGACGGTTTAGTAGGTTATTTTAATTTAACATAAACGTGCGACTAGTTGACTAGAATAATCTTTAGTCGGGCACAGGCCTAAGTGATCAGACTTGTGGTTTTTGCATGGTGGATAGTTAAATGGATAAAAAAAATCACATAGAAGGAACCGATCCATTTTTAAAATAAAATGCTATGACATTACGAAAAGTGCGACTGCAAATTACGTCATGTTGTATTGCTTTGCATGTTATGCATGCGTAATGAGTCAAGTGGTATATTTTTTTATATTTTATTTATTTCATCTTCTTTATTTGTGGGGGTGCTATGGGGGTGCTTTGGTCTTTCTTGGGGGTGCTGAAGCACCTGCTAGCCCCTCCTTAGCGCCGCCCATGGACTTTTGCCACATTTTGAGGTCCACCAATGTGGTAAATTCCTCAAGCTAATTCATAAATGTATTAAACCAACCTTGAGACACAAGGACAAATACTCCTCCAACACAGTTAACATGCAGATTGCATAGCTACATTTGCCCTCAGGACCTTTACATTAATGTTTAAGGGGAGTTGTGAACACTAAAAAATCCAACATGTGCAAATCAAGAGCACACTTATTTAAACAAATTGATTCAAATGTTTGACTTTGTTTATACTTTAAACATATCTTTTTAATGTTTTGTTTTGTTTTTTTTTTGTAGGTGTTGGCATCACAATGATGCTGGTTAGCACTTTTGTGGCAATCTACTATAATGTGATCATCGCTTATAGTATCTACTACCTTTTTGCATCTTTTCAAAATCCTCTCCCTTGGAGTGCGAAGGACTGCAACTCGACAGGTTTGTTAGACTGTTTCTTTTCTAAAGAGGCCCGTGTTTCTGTGTCAGACATACCATGACTTTATGCTCAGATAATGAAAGTATTTGGATTTTTCTAGATGAACTGGCTTGTAAGGGAAATTTGCAAACTTTCACACTTTGTAAAAAAAATCTCTAATGGGAACTTCCTTACAGTTCTGTGCTTAAAATGATTAAAAGAGTTTAAGCTATAACTGCATTTACATTTACATTTTGTCATTTTGCAGACGCTTTTATCCAAAGCGACTTACAATTGGGGAATACATAAAGCGATTCATCCTAAAGAGGCAGACAGACACAGGAAGTGCTCATAATACCAAGTTTCAGGCATTGTTCCAAATAATTACAAGCTAGAAAGGGAAGGAATAAATAAAGAGAACGTTTTTTTTTAGGATAAAGTCAAATAGTGTCGAAAGAGATAAGTTTTCAGCTGTCGCTTGAAAGTTGTCAGGGAATCAGCATTCCGGATTGGGGTGGGAAGATTGTTCCACCAGCCAGGAACAGTGAACGAGAATGATCTGGAAAGTGATTTTGTGCCTCTCTGTGATGGAACCACGAGGCGTCGCTCACTAGCGGATCTCAGGCTTCTGGAGGGAATGTAGATTCGTAAAAGTGAGTGGAAGTAGGCAGGTGCAGAGCCTGTGGTTGTTCAATATGCAAGCATCAGTGTCTTGAACTTGATGCGAGCCTCAACCGGTAGCCAGTGCAAGGAGATAAAGAGAGGTGTAACATGGGCTCTTTTGGGCTCGTCGTGCTGCTGCATTCTGAATCATTTGTAGAGGTTTGATTGTGCATGATGGAAGTCCAGCCAGAAGGGCATTGCAGTAGTCCAGCCTAGAAATGACAAGGGCCTGTAACTAGTTCTTTATAGATCTAACTACTATTTTATATGTTCAAAGTATTTATTTATCAAGATACAGAATAATACTGCAGTGAATCATTGTTTAGACCTTATGTTTATTTCATTAGCTTACAACATTACTGCTGCAGCACTGAATGTGACTGCTGAGAATCAAACCTGCCAGAATGAATTTTCAGCAGGCCAGAGCCCCAGCGAGAAATACTGGGAGTAAGTTGACATTTCTTTCTTTCTTTCACAAAATATATCCTAAATTTGAGATTATTCATGACTAATGTTTTGGGCTGTCAGTTTTGGGGTGATTGGCACTGCCTTAAAAAATTGTAGATTGTAGTTTCTGTCCTGTTCTGAAGTGTTTCCTGTTGAAACAGGAAGCTTGGGTGGGATGTTTGCCTTTTGATGTTTACAAGGCATTAGTTTTAAGATGGAAGCAGCAAACACAAAAGTAAACTAGACTAACATCACTCAACACATTTATATAATCTGATTATTTTAACAATTTTAGAATTTCAATATTAGAATTAGAATTTTTTGTTTAAAAACTGTACACTTCTATTCAAAAGTTTAGTGTGACAGTAAAGACACAGTTTACAGTTTAAAAAACATGTTTCAAATAAACATTGTTCTTCTGAACTTTTTATTCATCAAAGAATCTTAAAAAAAAAATCACATTTCCACGAAAAAAAATAATTCTTGTGCACCAAATCAGCATAAGTGACCTTGGACCACAAAACCAGTCATAAGTGTCAATTTTTCGAAATTGAGATTTCTACATAATCTGAAAGCTGAATAAATAAGCTTTCCACTGATGTATGGTTTGTTAGGATAGGACAACATTTGGCCGAGATACAACTATTTGAAAATCTGGAATCTGAGGGAGCAAAAAAATCAAATTTTTGAGAAAATCACTTTTAAAGTTGTCTAAATTATGTCCTTAGCAATGCATATTACTGATCAAAAATTAAGTTCTGATATATTTACGGAGGGACATTCACTAAATATCTTCATGGAACATGATCTTTACTTAATATCTTAATGATTTTTGGCATAAAAGAAAAATGGATAATTTTGACCCATACAATGTATTTTTGGCTATTGCTAAAAATATACTCCAGCGACTTAAGACTGGTTTTGTGGTCCAGGGTCACATATTATATTGATTTCAAAGAATTGTGTGACACTTGTGACACTGTTTTTAATTAAATGAATGCAGCCCTGGTGAGCACAAATCATTTTCAAAAATATATATATATAAAAAAACACCCCCTTACCACCCCCAGACTGTAAAACAGTAATGTAACTGTCTCCAATATCTAGTAAGTAACATTAAAAAAAAAAAAAAAAATTCTCTCTCTAGAATTTTTAAGTTTAAAAACGGTCTTCACCTCAGCGTATTTTAACCTTTAGTCTTTAGTCTAGAATCAATATGGGAGTGAGTCAAAAAGGCAAATATCCAGTTCTCTTTTTCTTATCTGCATTCTTTTTTTTTCTTTTTTTTTCTGCTATTTAGGTGTGTTTTATGTTCTCTCTTTTTCTTTTTTTTGTATTTGACATTTTGTGACTGAATTATTTATCCTCAGTGAGGTGGCTCTTCAGCGCACTAGCAGTATGAATGAGACGGGGCCGGTGGTTTGGCATCTTGCCCTTTGCCTGCTGCTTGCCTGGATACTAGTCGGAGCAGCTCTCTTCAAAGGCATAAAGTCCTCTGGGAAGGTTAGTGTTTCACCTAAGTAACATTAAATCGTATCTGTACAGTAAATCGTGTTGAGGCAGCAAGGGAACAAAGCATTTTGCATTCAATTTAACATAATAAATGGTACGTTTCAGGTGGTGTATTTCACAGCTACTTTCCCATACGTCGTTCTTTTTATCCTGCTGATTCGTGGTGTGACTCTGGAGGGAGCAAAAGATGGCATTGAGTTCTACATCGGTTCAAAATCTAATCTCACCAAACTGGCTGATTCTGAGGTCTGTCTAATCTTAATTTTCAGAATCACAGGAATACACTGACATCAGACAGCTAATGTAGCCTGTTTTTACCATAGGTTTGGAAGGATGCAGCTACTCAGATCTTCTTTTCTCTCTCCATTGCATGGGGTGGTTTGATGGCTCTGTCCTCTTACAATAAGTTTTACAACAACTGCTATCAAGACTCCATTATAGTGTGCGTTACAAACTGTGGCACCAGTGTCTTTGCTGGCTTTGCCATCTTTTCTATCCTTGGACACATGGCGCATGTCTATCAGAGACCAGTGTCAGAAGTTGCAGATGCTGGTAAGATCTGAAATGTAAATGTAGTATTGTTTTTCATTTTTTTGGAAATCAAATAAGTGCATTTGCAGAGCATTTAAGAGTTCTTTTAAAACAAAATGTATTGCCATTAAAGCAATAGTTTAAACAATAATAAAGATTCTAGCATGAGGTTCTCATCGCTAAGCCCCAATTTGGGTTTTAGGTTTTGGATTGGCCTTTATTGCGTACCCTGATGCTCTTTCTAAGCTGCCCATTTCACCCCTGTGGTCAATCCTGTTCTTTGTTATGCTTATTACCCTTGGCTTGGACTCCCAGTTTGCAGGAATAGGTAAAGAAAAGCAGATTTAGATACTGTAAAATAATAAGAAAAAAGTACTCAAATATGTGTCTTAATCTTAATGATGATTTGTCTACAGAGGTTATCGCCACCTGCCTCCAAGATGCCTATCCCAAGCTTTTGAAGTCCAAGCGAGGAATTGTTACGACAGCAGTCTGCATTGTTCTCTTTTTTCTCGGCTTGCCATGTGTCACAGGGGTAGGCAAACCATTACGAATATAGATTCAAATTTACTGAATGATTAAGGGAATTCTGCACAGAGTGAACCCAGCTGTACAGTATGTTTAAAAGTGCTTTGTTTTGATAGGCAGGAATATACTGGGTGAATTTAATCGACACTTTTTGTGCTGGATGGATTCTCCTGGTCGCTGGATTACTGGAGGTCTTAGGTCTTTCCATCTTGTATGGTGAGTATTATATATTAGCAATATGTGATGATGTTATATATGCTGCCTGTCTCCAATTATTGTTCTGTTCTTTTCTAAAATGCATGTACATTTTAAGGTGGTAATCGGTTCATCAAAGACATTGAGATGATGATTGGGAGTAAGAGCACCCTCTTCTGGTTATGGTGGAGAGCTTGCTGGTTTTTTATCACCCCAGTGGTTCTTTCTGTATGTACACAATTTTTAAACTATAATTATTGTATAAATAATAATAAAGTTATACCTAATGATTATGTTTTGTTTTTTTTTAAACCAGATTATCCTTGTATGGTCCGTGTATACTTTTACATCCCCCACATATGGCTCAGTTGCATATCCAGATTGGGGCATTTCTGTGGGCTGGTGTATGACTGCATTTTGCCTCATTTGGATCCCTATTCTTGCAGTCTGGAGAGTGTACAAAGCTAGTGGAGGCCCCTGGCAGGTAAAGCAAGATGTTCATGTTTTATCTGAGAACATTTTTAATGTATATTAACATGTACAGCATGTCAGTGGTGTGTTGCATTCTTTAGTCATGTACTATTTGATTGTAAACTTTGGCTTTTGTCATTCAGCGTATCAAAGCAGCCTGTTCACCCACAGAGGACTGGGGTCCTTACTTGGAGTGTCACAGAGGGGAGCGCTATGGTACAAGAGGAGCGACTGATACAAATATATTTGTGATCTCAAATAAACTCACAACTAGGTTGTAAAAAAGTTTTAAGGATAGTGTTTTAATGCATTTGTACATATATGCATATGTAGCACGTCTCTCTACAAGATCTGAACAAGATTGTTGTTGTACATAATTGTAATCCTTTTGTTTGATTGCTTGTGCATTTTCCTTTTTTTGTGAGTGTTGAATTGTAGCCTATTTAAATTTTTTTGTGGATTTTATTTTTTACTTTTTATGAGAGGTTTGTATGTTTAGATTTATCTTTTCTTGGTGCTTTGAAAATTGAATGAAATCCAAATTATTTTAATTGAAATAAAATATTTATTTATAAAAAATATATAAATATTCATATTTAAAAAATATAAAATATCAAATCAAATTGAATTTCAAATCAGTATGAGTTAGCAGACAAACAACTGAAAAGTCTTGCATCTTATATTACAAATATGTCTGTTTCAAAAAGAGGGTGAACATTTATGGTGTACATATGAAACATAAAGTACTTTCATAATTCAAATGTATATTTTTTTGAGTTTTTAAAGTAACAGTAATATTCTAAATACAGACATTCTGATTCCCAGGAAACACATGCATCAAATGTTCTCACTCATTTTTTTTTTTTATATGGAAAATGTTACCGTAAGTGAAATTTAGAAGAATCATTTTTGATTACACCTTACTCAGTTGCACAATAAAATAGATTCTGCATGTTGTGTGTTTCTCTTTAGGGTTTGGCCTTAAGCCTCAGGTCTGTTATCCCTGACCATCATCAAAGTCCACTGTCCATACCATTGCACCTCTAAAATCAGCCACTGAATCTGTACCTTTTTCAGAAAAACAGATTTACCTAAGATGAGAAAAGATCTGAGGACCATAACCTCACATACAGTGCTGCTTGAGAGTTTGTTAACCCTTTAGAATTTTCTATATTTCTGCATAAATATGACCCAAAACATCATCATACAAAGAGAACCGAATCAAACAAGTGAGTGAAAAATATTTTCTGTCATTTATTTATTGAGAAAAATGATCCAGTGTTACATATATGTGCGTTGCAAAAGTATGTGGTGTGACCCCCTTTTGCTGCAGTAACTGAAGGTAAAGTTTCTTGTAAATGCTGATCAGTCCTGCACAATAACATGTAGGAATTTTAGCCCATTCCTTAGTGCAGAACCACTTAAACTCTGTGATGTTGGTGGGTTTCCTCCTATCAACTGCTTGCTTAGGTCCTTCCACAACATTTTAATTGGATTAAGGTCTGGACTTTGACTCAGCCATTCCAAAACATTAACTTTGTTCTTCTTTAACCATTCTTTGGTAGAATGACTTGTGTGCTTGGGGTTGTTGTCTTGCTGCATGACCCACGTTCCCTTGAGACTCCGTTCTTAAACAGATGTCCTGACGTTTTCCTTTAGAATTTGCTGGTATAATTCAGAATTCATTGTTCCATCAATGATGGCAGGCTGTCCTGGGCAAGATGCAGCAAAACAGGCCCAAGCCATGATACTCCCACCACCATGTGTCACAGATGGGATAAGACTCTTGAAGGGTTAGTTCACCCAAAAATGAAAATTTTGTCATTAATTACTCACCCTCATGTCATTTCAAACCCGTGAAACCTCCGTTCATCTTCTGAACACAAATTAAGATAGAATGTAGCAGGGAGATCAGTAATCTTATTTTACTGATCTTCTTGCTACGTTTCTGGAAGTTGTAAGGACCCTTTCTGTCTATGGAGGGTCCGAGAGTTCTCAGACTCGATCAAAAATATCTCAATATGTGTTCCGAAGATGAATGAAGGTCTTACAGGTTTGGAACAACATGAGGGTGAGTAATTAATGCCAGAATTTTCATTTTTGGGAGAACTAACCCTTTAAGCTGGAATGCAGTGTGTTCTTTTCTCTGAACATAATAGCTTCTCATTTAAACCAACAAGTTATATTTTGGTTTCATCAATCCATTAAACCATTCTCCAATAGTCCTCTGGCTTGTCCACATGATCTTTAGCAAGCAATTTTCTTTTTGGAGAACAGTGGCTTTCTTCTTGCAACTCTGCCATGCACACCATGGTTGCTCAGTGTTCTCCTGATGGTGGGATTAGCATTAGCCAATGTGAGAAAAGCCTTTAGTTGCTTAGAAGTTACCCTGGGAAATGTTGCAACCTCGCAGACTATTACACGTTCTGCTTTAGAGTGATCTTTGTTGGTCGACCACTTCTCGGGAAGGTAACAGTGGACTTGAATTTCCTCCATTTGTACACAGTCTGTCTGACTGTGGATTCTTTAGAGATGTTTCTGTAACCTTTTCTAGCCTGATGAGCAACATCAACTCTTTTTCCGAGGTCCTCAGTAATCTTCTTTGTTCGTGACATGATTCACATGATCCACAAACATGATCAGACTTTGATAGATCCCCGTTCTTTGAATAAAACAGGTCACGTACTCACATTTGATAGTCGTTGCACTGACTGAAAACACCGCTGCACAAATGGACTCTAATTTCACCTTTAAATTAACTGCTAATCCAAGAGATTCATATACTTTTGTCACTCACAGATATGCAATACTGGGTTATTTTCCTGAATAAATAAATGACAAAGAAAATATTTTTGCCTCATTTGTTTGATTGGGTTCTCTTTATCTACTTTCAGGACTTGTGCGAAAATCTGATTATGTTTTGGGTCATATTTATCATATTTATGCAGAAATATAGAAAATTCTAAAGGGTTCGCAAACTTTCCAGCATCACTGTATACTGTACAAATGTGTTTGGACAAAGCAAGTACCAAAAGCCCGGAAAGAGCTTTTAACATGTTTTCACTGTTAAAAGCAGCATTTACTGACATTTAATTTGCTAATGAATCCCCCAAATCAGAAACCTGAGCAGAAAACTCAAACAGGTAATTAATGATGGTAAACAATGCTTTACATGCCCAGAAAGCTCTTGATGTTGTTGTAGCCAACCCAATATGTTGCAAAACACTGAAAGAGTAACAAAGAAGAAGTGAAATTTGAATCTGGAACCCAGCACACTGCAGGAGAGCCACACCTGTGATGCAAATACATAATAATTTAAATCTCTTTTAGAAATAACTTGTCAAAGCACAACGGTGAATGGATGAGTATAGGGAAAATCAGGGGCAATTATACACACTAATAAAGGTGCTTCACGATGCCATAGAAGAACCTTTTTGTCTAAATGGTTCCATAAAGGACCTTCACCTTTCTGTTTCACAAAAGGTTTTTTGTGGTGAAAGAAGGTTCTTCAGATTATAAAAAGGGTGGTTCTTTAAAGAACCTTTGACTGAATGGTTTTTTGTGGAACCAAAAATGCTTCTTCTATGGCATCGCTGTGAAGAACCTTTTAAAGCACCTTTATTTTTTAAGTGTAGAGAAAAGGTGTGATAATATCATTTTGTGAGAAATTTTCAATAACAACAATTAGAGTAATAAATACATACTAAAAAATACTTTGAGGTGTAAAAATAGCTTTTGGATTTCCGTATTGTTTTAATGAATAGAATAGAATAGAACCCCCCCTCCCCAAAAAACTGACTTTTCCAAAGTACTAATTATTTTATTTTCATGACACATAGGCCTATATGTTTTTTGAACCTCATTTTTATAAATGACAAACTATTTACTATTTGATATTTGATTTAAAGCTCTTTCTTGACAGTTTCAAAGTAATTAATGATAGATTAACATACTGGAGAGGTGCCTTTGCCTTTGCATGTATCAGAGTTCCTATCTGATACATGAAAATTTAATTCCTCTGTGCATGCATTATATTATATAGGCTACATTTTCACAATACAATAAAATGATTTAAAAAACGGCAAAGAACAATTGTAAATGATTTTACAACACTTAATATTAACGTAACTTAAGATGTGTTACAGACTTTAACTGTTAATGACCTAATGCATAATCAAAATGATTAAACAGAACAGCAATATTCTAAACTATTTATACCACTTTAAATTTTAAGCAATTCCTTATAACTGCTGAATTTATTGTCAAAAAAAGCTTTTTATTGGTTCATTCAAGATTGTCCCTTCATAGGTTTATTGCCATATGATATGCATAATGTGCTTGCAAAGTCAAGGCATTTTAAAGTTTTAGTTAACACAGTGCAATAAAGTATAAACACGATTGCAAAAATATACCATGTAACGGAGCGATGCAGAGGTGAGAATACTGTAAGTCAAATGGGGTTGAGCAGGAACCCTGTGAACTAAGGATGCAGTTGCACGCGTGCCCTCTATGGCCAGTCACGCTGGCAGAGGTGTGGCGCCTTTTCACGCTTTCAACACAGACACTTCAAAACACGGGGCCATCTTGGGGGAAGACAGCCCGCTGTGAAGTTCACCGAATAGCTGCTACACGCTGTATAACCAACACATAACAGCTAAGAGTGTCTCTAGATATGCCCAAGAGCTATCTGCGAACAAATCAACGGTTGTTTTTCAACTTAACAAGGCCCTTTTCTCGATGACACTGACAGACCGACTCCGACCGCGCTCCGCCAGAATCAACTGACGTTTCTCATGTCCCGCCTCCACGCAGGAGGACAACCAATGAGGGCTCCGCAAAAATCCAGCGTAATGACGTTTCCGCTTCTGCGCGCATGCGCAATGTCATTTTGTCCAAAGCTCCTCACTGTTCACATCGAAGATGGCGGCAGGCTTTGACCTGCTATATAAGGATTTCTGTATTAAAAGAGTGGGAAAGAAACTTTTTACCGATACTTCAGGTTGTATTAGATTAGAAGTTTCCACATCTTGTCACAATAAGTCTGAGGTAAGCACCCAGGCAGCCGGAAAATCACCCCGCTGACTCCGGGAAAAGAGGCAATTCAACTAGCTAATGTTGACATTCTGCGAGCTCCTGTACATATGAACATAATGAAAGCTGCTGCTCTTCAAGTGTGTTAGATGATTATTTCTCCCAAGAGCATTGTTGCTAGTGGACTTGAGGTGACACGGGCGCTTGTCAAATCTGTATTGACATTGTGACACGAGACTCCCTTCACTCACGCTTGTTCCTTCGAAAAGCAACTGGAGGGAAAAGCGGATGAAAACCCAAACTTCCTGAACTGATGTGCCAGAGGCACAGATGGAAGATAGCTAAGGCGATCCAGTATTTCTTAATGCTATGGTAACTACTTTGATCGGGACGTCCACAGTGCAAACTTTGAACGGAGGCAATGCAATGGATCCGCACACTGAAAGCGGCACTCCAGTGTCCAGTGGCCCATCATCATCATCATCATCATCAGACGACGCTTCAACTTCTGCCCCAGTTGTTAATAACGGGCCCGGGGTGGCGAAAGGACACGGAAACTCTGTCACTGTCGCCCCAAGCCCAAACACAGTGATACAATCTTCTTACGGGAATCCTCCAGCGGCAGCATCCGCAGCATCCAGTGCTGGTCCCTCAGTGACAGTTGTCAGGCCATCTATGCAAACTGCTGGAACAGGTTTAACTATTAACGGGAGTAATAACAATAACACCGTTTCGGCCACTGTAGCGACCCCGGGAATTACCATTACTACTAACGTTACTACTACTACTACAACGACCCCTCTTTTGATGAACCAGACTCCTGCTTCTGTCTCAGCGAGCAAGTCCGAGGCTACTAAAACTATCATCCAGCCCACCGGCACCATGACTCTCGGCCCTGGAGTGGCCAAGGGGGCTGTTTTGCAGGGGATTGCGAGAACTGCGGCTCCGGTAACCGTTGCAGCAGCAGCGGGATCGAGCCCTGCCATCAGGGCCATTGCGCCACAGGTGTTAGCGCCCCGACTCCCTCAGAGCACTCCGGGCCAGAACATCCAGAACATCCAGCTACCTCCAGGTACC
Organism: Tor tambroides; assembly: GCA_021397915.2. Taxonomy (NCBI): domain Eukaryota; kingdom Metazoa; phylum Chordata; class Actinopteri; order Cypriniformes; family Cyprinidae; genus Tor; species Tor tambroides. The sequence goes on from JAFVLL020026645.1 coordinate 30,989, forward strand.
TCACTCACACTAGCACTCCCTTTGCATGTGTGTACAATGATGTCAATTTGTGTAATAGAGGAGGTTGTAGAAATTGTAACAGCCATCTGTGATCTCGTGCGAAGTTTGTGGTGCTCACTGTAAGTGCATACAACAACAGTAGAGCAGTTAAGTTCCTGAAATGTTTATAAAGTATAGTTCTCCTTAGAACTGCACATCCTTCAAACCTGCATATCTTTCTTTATTGTGCACGACACAAAAGATCTTCATTCACTTTCACTGTACGGGAAAAAGAGATGCATTTTGCTTAACATCTCCTTTTGTGCTCGGAAGAAAAATCGTGCAGGTTTGGAACAACACGACAACGAGTAAATGATGGCTTTTTTGTGCCTTTAACTGTGCATTCAAAGTATAAATAGTTAGAAAGCATGTTGATATAAATATATCATCTTCCAAGTGAGTTTTTTAATCTTACAATTAACAAATTTTAAGGTATTTTACTAGTATTAGCTGAATTTGAAGGAAAATGTTGGGTTAAAGTTTGGCCATATTTCTTGCAAATATGATTCCTTTCAAACGTTTTGTAAGTACTTAGTTATTATCTTAACTTGAGGTTGAAGGTTTAGACTTTTCCATTCAATTTCAGTGCTAAAAATTTTAAAATGGAACTTCCAGTGATTTTATAAAGTTTTTTAAAAGGCTAATGTATACTGGTTTCAGTTCTTTCTGTTGTGCATTCCTCTACCTCTCTTCTAGTTAAGGGGCAGTTACACTTCTCTTTGAGCATGTAAAATTTCTTCGGACATCACGCACTGCAGCATCTTTTTTTAAATATAAATTCATTATGTAATGACTAACAATCAATCCAAAATGTAAAAATACACAATCCACTAAGAGGTCATGCTTTGATGTAATAATCTTCTATTGGTCACACGTCTTGACATAATACAAATTTGCAGGATAAAGTTCACCAAACTAGAAAACTGTGAAAGTTCTTTGTATAAGCCTGTTTCCATTCTTCAGCATTCGCATACATATGAATGAAAGTGAAATGAAAAGTGTAGTGTGTGACCGGCCTTTTACTGGGTGATTTTAGTGAAGACCTCGACACTATTCTCTTACTTCCTCACAAGCACTGGTATTTGCTTCAGGAAATGCACATAAAGTTATTGTTTTTCTAGTGATTTTTCTTTTGACTGTATGCTCTGGTCATTCTGACAAGCCTGTTGTCTAGCTGGACAGAGTACTTGACAGATTTTTCTACAAGAGGCCATCTGGATTCTCCGACCAACAGTTTCTGTTCCGTTGGTTCACACGGTGACGGAGACAGAGTGTGTAGGGCTCTCAGTGTGCTGTTCAAATATAGGCCACCAACTGCGCGCTTTATTCTTTGTGCCTCTAAGCAGGGCACAGTTTCCAGACTTGACTCCAGTCAGATCAATAGCAAAATATCACTAATGAATAACAATTTACACAGGAAGTGATGTCAGCCTTTCTATATGTGTCATGTTTGTGTGTGCAGGTATGGTGTTGGTGCGTAGTGACAGTGGTCAGTTACTGATGATCCCACAGCAGATGTTGGCACAGATGCAGGCCCAGTCTCAGGCCGCCCGCCCTGCTGCCCCCACCAGCACCACCCCTGGGCAAATCACCTCTGTACAGGTAATACCCTCTGACTGCCCCAAACTCAACTGACATCAGCAGTACATATTTCAGAATGACTGCGGAATAATAAATACATTCATGGTATTATATTATTATATAGACTATAACTATATAGACTTATAATATGGGGTATCAGATGCATGCTTTTAACAATAGGATTTTTTTTCCCCGTTTGGCTGAATAGCTATTTATCATAGGATCAGTGACAATTTTGGAAAGGTAGAAAAAAATTCTAAACTAAATTATTATTATTATTTTTTTTATATTTAAATAGAAAAGTTATTTTACATCGTAATGCCATTTTACAATTTTATTCCAAATGTGTACAGTGTTTCCCACAGGATTTTGTGAGACTTGTGGCGGCAGGTGACGTCACATATTAATTTGCATATTTATGACGTCATTGCGTCAAGTTTGTGTTCAGACTAGTTTTGGCACTTAAGATCTGTTCTACTCTATGAAATGTCACATACTGTAATACAACTGAATGTCCAATAAAGCTGTTCACATTATATTTTCTGTTGTAATACATAAAACAAGTATAAATAGTAAACACGACCCATTAATAGGTCTACTACATGTTAACCAGGAATCACTCTCACTATACTCCTTAAATCCTGATTTAATCGCGACATCGTCTGATAACATCAATATACATCTAACTTACACTAAAAAGCGACTATATGCGGTGGTTTTGGATATATTACTGTTGTCTCATTCAGCGTACTGCCCGCGTCTGAGTAACGAACTATGCGCATATTAACAGACGAATTATGTTCGTATTTATAAGTCCAAACAGTGAGTAAGCGACAGGTGCTTGGAAACGCTGTTTTGTAAATTATTTATTGACGAGTCTGCTGCGTTACGGCCAACTGAAAGCGCTGCTTCTCTGCCGCTCACTGCTCAGAACAGATGCCGAGAGAGACGACACTGCGCCGGGAGAGTCAGACCTCGCGCTCGCGGGGCAGTTCTGGCGACTTCTTCCAACTGAACGACAGCTAAGGTTTTTTTGAAAAAAGTCGCTAGGTTTGTCAGTATGCACCTGTTATTGGGGGGCGTGGGGGTTTGGGCGGAGCCGCCAAAGGGTCTGAAAGTTACTAAAGATTGTGCTAAAGTCGCACTCGTGTGTGTGTGTGAGACGCGGGAGCTGATGGCAGCAGGCAGTGGATATTGTTGCGGCCCGCCACAAATAAATCAATGTATGGGAAACACTGGAGATTGTCTGTGGGAGTGTCGACAGTTTTTGAGCACACAGAACGAGCAGTATGAAACACGTAGGGCGAGGGGAGATTTTTTTTCACTAGTTAATCGATTGTGGATGTTTTCATTATCTTGGCCGGATTAAAAAAAAGTTTAAGAGATAATAATAGTAATAAAAACAAAAATGTGTCACCAAATATACTTGGGCGGCCGTTAATATAAAGTCTATGTGTGGGAAACACTGGTGTATGTGTAATGTGTACACTATTGTTAGGAAGCAGTGGAATATGGTGTAAAATGTTACTGATTTGTTTCATAATTTTTATCCATTCTGACTGATACTTTCAAGACTATAATAAAATGATTTTAAAATGACAACAAATTCTCGTCTGTGTTAGGCCAGATCATGTAACTTTGACATTAAATGAGATTTGAGATTATTCATTAGATCACAAAAATATAGTGCTGTCAAACAATTAATAGTGATTAATCGCATCCAAAATAACAGTTTTTGTTATTGTGCGTGTGTGTACTATAAATGCACACACATACAGTATATATTTAGAAAATATTTACATGTATAAATATATTATATTCATACAATTTATATTATATATAAATATAAACAAAACATGTTTTTCTTAGATACATGCATGAGGGTGTTTTTATATATACATAATACATATACACATTACACACAAATAAATTATGTAAACAAAAACTTTTATTTTGGATGCGATTAATCGCGAATAATCGTTTGACAGCACTACAAAAATGCAATGTTTTAAAGCATAAAATGTAGCGAAACACAGCATGGGTCCAATGGGGTATGTGAAAGTTTTGTCAACTAGCAATAAAAATCTCTCACACTGGCCCTGGGACATCAAGCCATCTGTATTGTTGAGCAAGTTAGCTATTAATTAGTTGGTTCCATTTTTTGAATTCATTCCCCGTGTCAGCATTTGCTCATTGATGTCTGTCTGATATTTGCAGGCACCTGGAACTCCCCTGATGGCCCGACAGGTTACTTCTACCACCATCATAAAGCAGGGCTCTCCTACAGTCAGCAGCACGGCCACTACCACACTCCAGAGACCACCTGTACAGGTAGCTATAAAAGGCACATCATGTAGAAACAGCCCCTTTAGAAATGACAGGAATCAGTCTGTGATGTAAGGTGTATTTCTGAGGTGGCTGTTATCTTCTTCTCTCTTTGTACTCCTTCTCTCTGGTGTGTCAGCAGGCCTCCTCTGTGGGTGCAGCGTTGTCAGTGCAGGCAGGAACCGCCCAGAGGACTGTTACTGCTGCCACAGGGACCACCGTCTCCTCAGCAACGGTGAGAGGCTGCACTAACTTAGCAGTCATACAAAGACACGCTGGTTCACAACTGAAGAAATGGTCCTGAACGCTTAGCTTCATGCTTAAAGGCTTCTCGAAAGGTCTGTAAATTGACCTGATTAAATATGGTAAAAAGGAGTTGGAGATTTCCAATTGCAAACCTAAATGAAATAACTGTTCTCAGAGTGGGAATCCCCTGATATCCTCAACTGATGCAAGGCTCGTGCTATTAAATCTTAACCTGAACATTTGTATGCATCCAAGGTACAGATGCAAGATAACCTTAAGCTGCTGCAGAGTAAAACTATATTGTGTTAATTCAATCACTTTTCTTTTTTATAGGAGACAATGGAGAATGTAAAGAAATGTAGGAACTTCTTGTCCACGCTGATAAAGCTGGCCACTAGTGGTAAGCAGTCATCAGAGACTGTCGCCAACGTTAAAGAGCTGGTCAAGAACCTGCTGGTGAGTTTCAGAAGTTGAGTGTGTTTGCATGTTTCTAACTCTGTGAAACAATGTTGACAATTTATCATAATTGTGTAAGTTGCTATTTTTTTTTAAATGATGTGTGTAAAACCTAAATTGAACAGATTACCTTTATCACTTTGTTGAATGGGTGTTTCACAGTCTACCCCTGCAGTGGGGTCCAAGTCTGTGGCCATTCATTAAAATGCTTATATTTTATTCACTACTGTTCAAATTTTTTATTTTTTAAAGAAGTCTTTAATGCTGACCACGGATGCAAATGATTAAATACACAGCAAAAAAGTAATATTGTTGTACTATGTGCAATGTTATTATTATTATTAAATATTATAATGGAAAAGTTGTAAAAAGTTTATATTTTAATATATTTTATTCCTGTGCCATTACTCCATTCTTTAGTGTCACATGATCCTTCAGAAATCATTTTAATATACCGATTTGCTCAAGAAATATTTCTTATTATTATCAGTGTTGAAAATGTTTTGGTGTAAAACATGATACTTTTGCTGAATTTAATGTGTCCTTTCTGAATAAAAGTGTAATATGTAATAATTTATTTGTATAATAGTTACATCAATTTTAAGATTTTTAATTTAATTCATACAGTTGAAAAAATGAAAAAAAAAAATAAAAAAAATTAGATTATCATAATTTCATTAAAAAGTGTAATTGAAAAATTAATATGAATTCCTGAATAATTTATTATATTGTTTGCCTGCAGAAACTGTACTTGAGCTGCGTGAAACCTGAGGATCGTGATGTGATTTAATGGAAACATTCTGGGGTTTTATTTAAAGATGTTCAGAAGATCACAAATTAGCTTATTTAAGTAGAAATAGTAAAGAATCTTATGCATTTCTTCTTCATTTTACACTGTAACTTTTCTTTGTTTGACATTTTTTACATTTTAAAATGTTTATTTTAAATTAATATTTAAATATGGTCTCAGACTTTTGAACCCACTGTATTAGTCAGTAGTCATGGGGGATATGAACCTCTAAATATGCTAAAATGTCCCTATGTATGAGTTGTTTTTGGTGTTTGTCCCCTTAGGAAGGGATGATTGAAGCAGAGGAGTTCACCAGCAGGCTGTACAAAGAGCTCAACTCCTCTCCTCAGCCTTATTTAGTGCCTTTCCTTAAGGTAAAGATCTTCAAATTGAATGAAAATGTAACTCTATTCATGTCATTCGGGACCAGATAATTATGTAGTAATTAACATTTAATAAATTACTGTAAGTATCTACTAATTGGAGACAAATCATTTAAGAGCAAACTGGGGTTAAGTTTATGCACAATGTTTATTGAACTAGATTGTTATCGTGTTTAGCCCTGTTTCACAAAGCACACGTAAGCAACTTGGTCATTTTGTTAACACATTGCAGCATTCACACTGCCTGCTTAGTGCCTAGCCAAATGGAGTTGCTTTAAATCATTATTTGCAATTTCTTGTATGATGATTAATTGCCAGCCAAAACTTTATAATCGGGACAGTCCTATTTCCCACAATTAATTTCTCCTTTTCCTTGTGTTTCTTCAGAGGAGTCTTCCAGCTCTGAGACAGCTCACTCCTGACTCCACAGCCTTCATCCAGCAGAGCCAGGCCCTCCAGGCGCCCGCTGTGGTGCTGACCAGCTCTAACACGGCTGGTGTCACCGCCACAGCTCCTCGCACGCTCATCCAGCCTGCTCTCAGCAACTCCAGCCAGACTGCCTCTCTGGTAAACACAGACCTACATGCATAATTTACTTAATGTGTTGTTTACTGAGGTGCAAGGACACGGCTGGGATTATTAATGCTAACAGCACTTTGCAGGTAAAATGAGGTGTTTTACACTGAGCTAATAATTGGAGTTTAATTGCTTTAGTACATTGTTTAAATTGTTGAATGGTAATGCCTGTATTTGCTTTGTGGCAAAGTAAAAAATCACTCTGAGCTGTGTCAATTAATACTATAGAAAACATCATATGCATATCATTTATAACTAATTGATGTTTCTTACGCATTGGTGTGGAATATTGACTGTCGGTGACAAGTATAGTTTTGTGCCTGATAATACTGATAAAGGACAAGGGTTAGGAATTCTGAACCGGTTCTTATTCAGAAACGTATTTATTTAAATACAAAAAAAAACAAAATGATTTTTATGAAATAATTTTGTTAATGTTTCTCGAATGTCTGCATTCTTCACTAAAGTGGACAGATAACTGTTTCTTGTACTGCATCAACAGACACTGCAACACAACTGGTCAGTCCGATTCACAAATAAATGACTCTTGCTAGTTCTTTTGGATGAACCCTTCAGAAAGAAGATTAGTTTTGAATAATTTTTTTCATGGGTTATGTGTACTTGAAGATCACGAGACTTAAATCAGTGTTAACTTTGTATGACAACATGTAGTTAAAGATACAGATTCAAAACAGTTTTGTTGAAATAAGTCATATTGCAATTATAATAACATGGAAATATTTGATGAAACTTGTGTTAATAAAAGGTTAAATTCATTTTGAGTCCCATTAATTAATATATAAACAAATATTTAAAAACAAAATATACATGATTAATGACTGTTGTAAAACTCTCATTGGTTGTAATTATAGAATTGCATTCGATGTTGTTGTTTAGGTATTGCAGCCTCCACAGCAGGGGGCAATAGTGAAGCCCCCTCAGGTTACCCTGACAACCACTCCTATGGTGACACTAAGGGGTCAACCCCACAGCCACATAGTGGTGGGTCAGCCTCAGGTGCAGCTCAAACAAATCCAGACAGGTGAGTGTGTCTGTCAAATCCATCACTGTCTGTTTTCTTTCATAATGTAATGACACAAAACGTAACCTCTCTCTCTCTTTCAGTCGCTGTGAAGCAGGGTGTTGTGAGTAGCACTAAACTGGCTCCGGGCTCTGTATCTGTAGCGTTAGCTCAGAAGAATAAAACAAAGGATGGTGCTGGAGGAACTTTCAGGTTTGTGGTGTGTTCATTTCACTTTTCTGCCGCCATGCACAGCAACGTTTACCCAGGAGACAATGTACATTACATACATGAGTAGTACACAAAATTTTGCTAAACTGATTGTGATGAAAATATGTTGCATTTTCCTCAAGGTTAATTCATTTCAGGCTACACGAACTACAGTGGTTTGTTTATGAATTATGAGTAACAGTGTAATATTAGTTTTTATACTGTGAACCAGTGTTATTTTAGTATTATATATATATATATATATATATTACACATATATACACTTTTAGCTATTTTATAATTTTTTATTTCATTTTAAGTTTTAGTAAATTTGTTTTGCTTTTGTCAGCTTAATTATTCTTTATAAGTATTTCTGTTTAGCTTTATTTCATTTGAGTTTTAGTAATTTTAGTAATTCAACTTAAATTTATTTTATTTCAGTTAGTGGTCAAACCAACATATATACTTTTTCAAATTTTGACATTTAAGTTTTTTTATCTAATATTTTTTATTTTATTTTATTTAAATTAATGAACTGTTTTTAGGTTGTAGTTTTGGTTGACAGTAACAACACTGTACTGAATGATTAATTATATAAATGACCTTATAAGGGTTCTAAGATTAACATGATTTATTTAAAATATGTTAATAGATATATTACACAGATATATACTTTTATATACTTGAAAGTATGGTAAATTGTTGTTTGAGTAGTTATACAAAAGACATGTTTAAATTTGTTTGTTTAGAAAGTCATAGTTTTGCAGCATTTGTAAAACTAGAGAAACAGACTCTCAAACTCTTTCTAACATATATTCTTGTATGTCTAAACCTGTCCAGGGATGACGATGACATTAATGACGTGGCCTCAATGGCAGGCGTTAATCTTTCGGAGGAGAGCGCACGTATCCTGGCCACCAACTCGGAGCTGGTTGGCGCAGTCACACGGTCTTGTAAGGATGAAGCTTTCCTCTCCGCCAGCATGCTACAGCACAAGATACTAGAGATAGGTGAGACTTCTAGTTACAGAAAAATCTTGTATTCGATTTTACTACAATGTACTGTTTTACCAGAGCTAACAGTTGTCCTCCTGTATGTGGTCAGGCCAAAGGTTTGGAGTGACAGAGCTGGGTCCCGAGGTCGTGAATATCATCTCTCATGCCACTCAGCAGAGACTGCAAAACCTTCTAGAGAAGGTCTCATTGATCGCCCAGCAAAAGAACATGACTTACAAGGCAAGTCTACTGACCCAGTTGGGCTAGCTCATTAAAGTATGTTGATAGTAACATATTTTTATATTTCTTTACCACACTTTGTCGAACCCTGGATGTGTTTCCTTTATGTCAGAATCGGAATTATGAATCCAGAGGCTGTTGCAGGTTTCGGTCTCAAAATCGCTCCATCCTTTGGGTATGAGCATTTGTTGTGAGCCTGTAAGGCTGTGTGTAATGTTAATGATGTGTGTGCAGGAGGATAGTCGGTACGAGCAGGTGGAGGATGTTCGCTCTCAGCTCAAGTTCTTTGAGCAACTTGACCAGTTGGAGAAACAGAAGAAAGAGGAGCAGGAGAGAGAAATTTTAATGAAGGCAGCTAAGGTTAGTAAGCCACCCCCAGCCATACTCTCTCTCTCTCTCTCACACACAATTTCTAATACTACCATTGGCCAGAGGTTCTGATCATTGATTTAAGTTCAGAACAGGTTCAGTCTTCCAAACTCAGTGGTAAAATTGGATTTTTTTCTCTCTTGCACACTACAAAGGATTTGATGCTTTTAATTCATTAACTGTGATTAATGGCTTTATTTTATTTTCAAAGAAGATACGCTATGATTCAGTGCGTCACAATGTATGGATTCCAAATATGATATTGAGAATAAAACAAGACTCGGTGTCTCAGGGAGAGAGTGAATCTGCAGTATTTGTTTCAATCTCTCTTGTTTCACTTCACTTTTGTCCAGTACCACAGCTCATAGTTTCAAAGTGAGTGCTTATTTAGACACTCTGCTTTTTCATGAACTGAAATGTTGGAAATTATATAAATGAACTCACAAATAATAATAAAAGTGATACAATATCAACGCAGTATCATTAGGCATAAGTAAAGAAATGTACAAATGAAACCCCACCATTTATATGAATAATGTGAACATCAGCGTGGAGGAATGCAGGCTTGCATTACTTATAATTGCTTGCAATTTATTATGATTTCTTTTATGATGTTAATTGTTATTTGCTATATTTCAGGATTCTTTTTAATCCTGCCTTGTCAAACTTAAAATAAATCTCTCTCTCTCTTGCTCTTTCTCTGTCCCTCTTTCTCTGTTTACACTATATCTTTATCTCTGTCTCTTTATACATGTATACTACAGTTCAAAACTTTGAAATTAATTATTTTATTCAGCTAGGGTGCATTTAAATGATCAGTAAGGAAAAAGAAGAGACAGCGAAGACTTCTTCATTCTTACAGAAAAAGTCAAACAAAGAAATCACAAAAATCTTCAGTATTAATAAAAATAGTAAATGTTTCTTGAGCACCAAATCAGCATATGAATGATTTCTGAAAGATTATGCGACACTGAAGACTGGAGTAATGGCTGCTGAAAATTCAACTTTACCATCACAGGAATAAATTACATTTTTATAATATATTACAATAGGAAACAGTTAAATTCTGATAATATTTCACAATATTACTGTTTTCGCTGTATTTTTTATCAGATAAATTGGAAACTTATGCCAAAAACATTACGAAATCTTACTGTGCCCAAACTTTTGAATGGTAGTGTAAGTGTACATCTAAAAAGTGTGAGAGAGCTATATTATTACTATATATTATTCGTGTCAAACTTGCATGTCTTTTTGCGTGAGTAAAGACCACATTTATACACTCATTCTTTTTTCTTTTCTTAAAAAAAAAAAATCTAAATTAATCACGATTAAATGTTTTAATTGATTGACAGCCTTAATTTTTTCATATTTATTTGATTCCAGCAGATGTCTCTGTGTGTTTTGACTGTTGATCCTCTCTAATTGCTATTTATGTTTTGCAGTCACGCTCGAGACAAGAGGACCCCGAGCAGCTGCGGCTGAAACAGAAGGCCAAAGAGGTAAGATGGCACACATGAGATGTTTATCTTGTCAGAGGACCATTGTGTTTGATTATGGGTCAGAGCAGAGGAGTTTATGTTCTGTTTTTGTTCCTTTTTGTTATCATTAAAACCCATCATTCTCCAGCATTTGAGTCCTCGCTTTATCTCTCACCGTGACATTTTGGTGCAGGATTTACTTAGAAACAATTTTCACTTATATTTTGCTAGTAGGTTTTACAAACAGTTACAAAGAAACAGCAAACAACATTGAATTAAACATTACATTTTGAAGTAAAAAGACTTAAATATATGCAAGCCTGTTTCTGCCACTGAATAAGAAATCAAAAAGGCAACTGTGGCTTTTTATCACACAACGCTGACTTTATTTTCTTGCGGTTCTTCTCTCAGAACAGTGAGAGTCCAATTCTGAGGCATTGGAAAGAGTTGGAAAAGACAAGACTATTTTCTTACAATTGCCAGTTTATATCACACAATTCTGAAAAAAGTAAGAATTGCAAAATAAACTCTCAACTGTGAGAAAAAAGTCAGAACTGAGATAAAAAGTCACAATTACCTTTTATTCAGTGGCAGAAACAAATTTCCATAGAAATAGCATTTTCTTGTAAAACATACTTCAATGAGCTTTCATTTACAACTTTGTTGCTCATTGCCATTGATATTTTAGTACTAATTATTAGTATTAATATTCTAGTATTTTATATGAATTTGCTTTTATTACCGTTTTCATTTTAAGTTTAGTTTGTTTTAGTCATTTTATGTGCTTCTGTCATTTTTAT